>WNWK01005819.1:0-42500 GCA_009830355.1 Cherax destructor | reverse complement strand
GAGAGGGAGAGTGTATGGGTACTGAGGGAGAGTGTATGGGTACTGAGGGAGAGTGTATGGGTACTGAGGAATGGTTCTGAGGGAGGGTACTGAGGAAAGGTACTGAGGGAGGGTACTGAGGAAAGATACTGAGGGAGGGTACTGAGGAAAGGTACTGAGGGAGGGTACTGAGGAAGGGTACTGGGGAAGGGTACTGAGGAAGGGTACTGGGGAAGGGAAGATCAAGTATTACTTGGGAAGTTGTGTTCAGCGTGAACACTGAACACTTGTGGGGAAAGACACCACTAGATCTGGCCTGGCTAGGTTTTTTTCGGGCCTAATCTTGGCTAGTCTAGTCAGGTGTGATCCTAGTCTGGTGTATCTTTGAATGACCTGGTGGATTCTAGGTCAGGTCCTAGTTGACCTGGTGGGTTCTAGGTCAGGTCCCATTTGACCTGGTGGGTTCTAGGTCAGGTCCCATTTGACCTGGTGGGTTCTAGGTCAGGTCCCATTTGACCTGGAGGATCCTAGGTCAGGTCCCAGTTGACCTGGGTGTTAATGTTAAGGTTCTTGGCTGTTTATTATTACAGTATTTGTCGTCATTATTGTCGTTATTGTTGTCATTGCTGTCGTTATTGTCTTAATAATAGGGAAAAATGAGGGAGGGGAAGGAAGAAAGGTGAGGGAGGGGAAGGAAGAAAGGTGAGGGGAAAGAAAGAAAACGATGGAAAGGATGGTATAGAATAGGTATTTTGTATTTAGCAAAAGGAGGGAGAGGGAGAAAGAGGGTGGGAAGGGTTAAGGAGGAGGGAGAAAGAGGGGTGGGAAGGGTTAAGGAGGGAGGGGAGAAAGAGGGGTGGGAAGGGTTAAGGAGGGAGGGAGAAAGAGGGTGGGAAGGGTTAAAGAGGGAGGGAGAAAGAGGGTGGGAAAAGTTAAGGAGCGGAGGGAGAAAGAGGGTGGAAAGGGTTAAGGAGAGGAGGGAGAAAGCGGTTGAGAAGGGTTAAGGAGGAGGGGAGAAGAGGGGGAAAGTTAAGGAGGGAGGAGAAAGAGGGTGAGAAGAGATAAGGAGGGGAAGGGAAGAAAGGAGGGTGGAAAGGTTAAGGAGGGAGGGAAAAAGGAGGGTGGAAGGGTTAAGGAGGAGGGAAGAAAGGAGGGTGGGAAGGCTAAGAGGAGGAAGGTGGTTGGGAAGGGTTAAGGAGGGAGGGAAGAAAGGAGGAGTGAGAAGAGTTAAGGAGGGAGGGGAAGAAAGGAGGGGTGGGAAGCGTTATGGAGGAGGGAAGGAGGGAAAGGTTAAGGAGGATGTAGATGAAAAAGAGGCGCAGTGGAGGGTACGAAAGAAAAAGAATAAGAGCAAGAAGAGGCGAGTAGAATATGCTGCCATCTTGGAAATGTCAGCAACGGGGAAGGGGGAGGGAAGGCAGCAACTTAGAAGGGAGAGAGAAGGCAGCAACTGCAAGGGAGAGGAAGGCAGCAACTGCGAGGGGGAGAGGGAAGGCAGCAACTGTGAGGGGGAGAGGGAAGGCAGCAACTGCGAGGGAGAGGAAGGCAGCAACTGCGAGGGGGCGAGGGAAGGCAGCAACTGCGAGGAGAGGAGAGGAAGTCAGCAACTGCGAGGGGGAGAGGAAGTCAGCAACTGCGAGGGGGAGAGGAAGGCAGCAACTGCGAGGGGGAGAGGAAGGCAGCAACTGCGAGGGGGTAGAGGGAAGCAGCAACTACGGGGGGAGAGGGAAGGCAGCAACTGCGAGAGGGGAAGAGGAAGGCAGCAACTGCGAGGGTGGGAGAGGAAGGCAGCAACTGCGAGGGTGGGAGAGGAAGGCAGCAACTGCGAGGGTGGGAGAGGGAAGGCAGCAACTGCGAGGGGAGAGGGAAGGCAGAAACTGCGAGGGGGGAGAGGGAAGGCAGCAACTGCTAGGGGGGAGAGGGAAGGCAGCAACTGCGAGGGGGGGAGAGGGAAGGCAGCAACTGGGAAGGGGGAGAGGGGAGAGGGAAGGCAGTGCTCCTCTTTTTTTGGCACTGGAGAAGAGATGAAGTGCATTGAGCAGTGATAAGAGGACAGGTGGGTGGCACTGCAAGGAGCATCGTGGCCCTCAGTGATGCAGCTGGCTTCTTAAGTTCTGGCACTTTCTGAGTATTCAGGGACGGTAGTTCTGACACTCTTCTTGAGTATTCAGGGTCGGTAGTTCTAGGACTCTTCTTGAGTATTCTGGAACGGTAGTTCTGGCACTCTTCTTGAGTATTCAGGGATGGTAGTTCTGGCAGAATTCAGGGACGGTAGCTCTGGCACTCTTCTTGGGTATTCAGGTACGGCAGTTCTGGCATTCTTCTTGAGTATTCAGGGACGGTAGTTCTGGCATTCTTCTTGAGTATTCAGGGACGGTAGTTCTGGCACTCTTCTTGAGTATTCAGGGACGGTAGTTCTGACACTCTTCTTGAGTATTCAGGGACGGTAGTTCTGACACTCTTCTTGAGTATTCAGGGAAGGCCCAGTCTTCATGGGTGGGTCACTAGCCTTCAAGGGACATGCAAGGTCACTAGTGCTCAAAATACTTTCTCTGTTTGCTTTATCAACTTCAACACGTAGCAACTGGCCAGCGTGAGACCGAGGGGTCAGTAACTGCTTGTTAATTCCCATTTCCTTGACATTTGCATATCCGGTTGGCTTCTCCAGTGAGCTTGCTGTAATCCACTGTGAGAATCAAGCGTGTTCAGTGCCACAGAATAATTATATTGTCATATAATAATTTCAGTGCCACGAGGATGGTCGAGTTCTTACCTGAGACAGTGTCAACAAGAGCAGCTGCAACGTTGACATTGGATTAGTGTTGACATCAGTCAGCGTGTATAATTTGGGCACAAGGCTTTGCAGTGGATTTATACAGGGCGGTGTGCTTATCGGAGAATATTTTGACCAATGTAATGGTTGGTTAGTGGGAGGTTTAAAGCCTGTCGACTTCAATAGGGCCATTACGGCTGTACGGTAACCTATTAACCACCAATCAAGAATACTTTAATTCTTATTTTAGACATATATACGCTGTGAAAAATACACCTTTCTGTGTATCTTATATCTTGTAAAAAATAAAAATATATGTCATTGATTTGTGTATAACTACGACTCTTCCAGGTTATTGGATTTTTTAATAATTGCATGATTTTGTTTTTCATTTAGTCTGTATTTACTTTGAGAGATTTAAAACAGGATTTGTTGTAGTAGTTAGTGTGTTGTTGCTCTCGCAGCATTTCAGCAGCAGGTAGAGCGCCGAGCTCAATTATCCCGTCACTCACACTGTAAATACCAAGCTCCTTCCTAGTACCAAGAAGCTTATTAGTTCTAGGACTGACAAAAATAACTCTGAGGGTTTCTTTTTCATTAGTTGCAAGGGTCGAAAATATCTGCCTTCAGCTAATATTTACTTAGATGTCTCGTGCAGAATTAAAGATAGTATGTTGATTATCTGCAGTGTTCGGGTTGAAGGCAGCATCAGACCAGCATTCAGCATATCTTCATGTGCTGTGTTGTGCTGTATTTACCACAAGGGTATGTCAACACGGTTATCTGTAAGTTATATCATAACTAATGAGTTTAACTTGCTGATAAAGGGATGCAGCATATCATTTGCTAGTTAATATCTTCGTCCTAGAAGTAGAAAGAGTGAGACTACCAGTTAAAGAATTAGAGAAGGCACTTTCAGTTTTTCTAAGCCTTTGCAGTACTAACAAAATAACCATGAACATGCCTTTAGGTTTTGAGAATGTATGTTACTAGCCTCTCATGGAGTGGTTATGTGTTATATTTAAACGCCATATCAACCTCTTGTTCAGTTAGAAGACATTTGCTCTTCAACCAAGATATATACCATCTTCCTTCAGGAGCATCTTCAGGGTCTGTCTTAATATGGCTCTGGAGGTTATCACATCTGGATGGTGTTTTCTAGAGAAATGGACACCATTGCCACTCTCTCTCATTATTTTCTTACACATTTTTTTTAAGCTAGACTGAGAGGTGTATGTGCGCTTAAACATTTAGGATTTTTTTCACATTTCATTTGACTAAATTGTTTTGTGTTCGGTGTTCGTTAGTGTCTGGTGTTGTGCTGCACTACCAGGCTATGTATAAACCTTGAAGCACCTCACCGGTATTTATGATAGGTATTTGTGACAGGTATTTGTAACAGGTATTTGTGACAGGTATTTGTGACAGGTATTTATGATGGAAATCGTCAACTTTCCACTCCAATGATCTGTTTACATGGAGATAATACGGAGTCCCTTCCTCCGTCCCCGTGGCCCGCCCCCTTGGCCCGCCCCCGTGACCCTCCCCGTGCCCCGCCCCCTTGGCCCGCCCCCGTGACCCTCCACCGTGCCCCGCCCCCGCGACCCTCCCCGTGCCCCGCCCCCGCGACCCGCCCCCGTGCCCCGCCCCCAGACCAGTCCACTACATCATCATTCTGTGTTCATGTTGAACAAGGTTAATAACTGTTCTGTTGGTTCTTATGATTAATAAAAAAAAATTTAATCTGAAAAAAATACTTATATCCTTAAGTGTATATTTCACTGACTGCTGGATAATGTGACCATGATTGTTAAATGGTCGGATAATGTGACCATGATTGTTAAGTGGTTGGATAATGTGACCATGATTGCTAAGTGGTCGGATAATGTGACCATGATTGATAAGTGGTCGGATAATGTGACCATGATTGTTAAGTGGTCGGATAATGTGACCATGATTGTTAAGTGGTCGGATAATGTGACCATGATTGTTAAGTGGTCGGATAATGTGACCATGATTGTTAAGTGGTCGCATAATGTGAACGTGATAATAGATTATCTATCGCTGCCGGGAAGGTAGCACACTAGGTGGGTGGCCACTGTTATCATTATCTCGTATTTATTTACAAGTCTATCATTTACTAATCTATTATTCATTTACAAGTCTATTATTAATTTATAAATTATTAATTTACAAGTCAATTCATTTACAAGTCTATTATTAATTTATAAATCTATTATTAATTTACAAAAGTATTAATTTACAAGTCTATTATTAATTTACAAATATATTAATTTACAAGTCTGTTATTAAGTTACAAGTCTATTATTCATTACAAGTTTGTCTAGTTTCTCTTGAAGTTGCTAAAGTGCTTTGACTGATCTTACGTCTGGCAGACGAGTTTCTATAAATATCGCACAGTCTTACGTCTGGCAGACGAGTTTCTATAAATATCGCACAGTCTTAGGTCTGGCAGGAAAGTTTAACTCTAACGAATAAATATGTATAGTGATAAACAATTAAGAAACGTGACGCTTAACGAAAAGCGGAAGAGAGGGGAGAGAGAGAGGGGACGAGTGTTAAATCCTGAGTGAGGTGAAAATGTTCAGTTAGTAGATGAGGGGAGAAGGGGACTTTGGATGGCCAATTTCAGACTAAGGGAAATAGTTTTTGTCTCTGGCCTTCTCTGATCATGTTGGTGGTGTGGTATGTGGTAGTGTGGTATGTGGTAGTGCATGTGGTGTGGTATGTGGTGGTATGGTATGTGGTGTGGTATGTGGTGGTGTGATATGTGGTAGTGTGGTATGTGGTAGTGTGGTATGTGGTAGTGTGGTATGTGGTAGTGCATGTGGTGTGGTATGTGGTGGTGTGGTATGTGGTGGTATGGTATGTGGTGTGGTATGTGGTGTGGTATGTGGTGGTATGGTATGTGGTGTGGTATGTGGTGTGGTATGTGGTGGTGGTGTGGTATGTGATGGTGGTATGTTATGTGGTGGTGTTGGGTAGTAGTGGTGGTATGTAGTGGCGGTTGTTAACACACCACCTGCACCTGACCACCTCCAGGTGGTGCTTACCACCTGCACCTGAAGGGGTCTTCCTGGTACACGAAACTAGGAGGTTCAAATGTACCTTTGTTGTAGAAAGGGATCGCTAAGTCACCTTTGTTGTAGAAAGGGATCGCTAAGTCACCTTTGTTGTAGGAAGGGATCGCTAAATCACCTTTGTTAGAAGCCGGACTCGCCAAATTACCTCTGCAGGACAAGGGGTCGAGAATGGTAATCTCTGATAAGACACATGTGCAACACTTAGGTATCTTTACTCCGAAACGTTTCGCGTACACAGTTAACTTCTTCAGTGGAGTACAGAGGCAGCAGAAGCAGTAAAAGACGATGTAGTTCTGAGGTGGTCAGTCCCTCATCTGAGGGACTGACCACCACTACGTCTTCAAGGGTGACTGATTACATCTTCTTTACATCTCTACTGTTTCTGCTGCCTCTGTACTCGACTGAAGAAGCCTACTGTGTAGGAGAAGAGTTTCGGAGTAAAGATACCCAACTGTTAAACACACGTCTTACTCAACAACTTGTGGATATTGTAAACCGATGTTATATTGACGATGATCATCTCCGCCACAGAAGCTGTGCCGCAGGGAGAACATTCTACTTCGCAAACTGTTGGGTAAATTGTTTGACCTGGAAGATGAGGTAATTGCTTGACCTGTCTTCTTGAGTGGCAGTTATCTTAAGTTGTCTTCAGTCTTCCTTGTGATCCTTGGGGGGAAGTGCCTTGATGCTCTTGCTTCAAGGAATTGGAGCGTAAGTTAAGTGTGAGAGACTTGGGAGTGATAACGTCAGAGGATCTCACATTGAAGGATCAAAACATTATTATACCATCCAAAAGGAAAATGATAAGTTACCTGGAGAGTATACCTGGAGAGTATACCTGGAGAGTATACCTGGAGAGTATACCTGGAGAGTATACCTGGAGAGTATACCTGGAGAGTATACCTGGAGAGTTTACCTGGAGAGTTTACCTGGAGAGTTTACCTGGAGAGTTTACCTGGAGAGTTTACCTGGAGAGTTTACCTGGAGAGTATACCTGGAGAGTATACCTGGAGAGGGTTTCGGGGGTCAACGCCCCCGCGGTCCGGTCTGAGACCAGGCCTCGTGGTGGATCAGGGTCTGATCAACCAGGCTTTGGGTGTAGATAGTGCATCATTAGGTCATTTGACAGACACTGGAGTTGCTCAGTAGTTTGTAGTACTTGACCATCCCCAGGATGCGACCCATAACGATCGACTAACTCCCAGGTACCTTTTTACTGAAGGTTAACAGGGGCAGTGTGAGGAGACTCACTCGTATGTCTCGACCTGGATAACTAGAACCTTTTAAACGAGAGATATCAAGCCAATGATGGTACCCTTCAGGTCTGGTTCTAGGCTGGAATTTTGCTGTGTATTAACAGCCACCTTCAAGGCA
The DNA here is from genome assembly GCA_009830355.1 of Cherax destructor. NCBI lineage: Eukaryota > Metazoa > Arthropoda > Malacostraca > Decapoda > Parastacidae > Cherax > Cherax destructor. Next base: position 35,270 of record WNWK01005819.1, on the reverse strand, counting down.
GGCGAAATTGCAGAAGAGGAAAACAGAACCTTGACTGCTGGTAGAATACAGTCCAGCATCTGAACTGCAGGGAATGTTAGTCACTTGAACTGTACTCCTTGCAACTTAGGCGAGAAAGATTCATGGTAATTACACCTGTAAGAGTCTGAAGGGATTAGTCCCAAACCTAAACACTTAAGTAACTACTTTTTGAACACAAGAAGCTTGTCAGACGGTGCAGGATACCTCAGTCAGAGAGCAGAGACACGATGAGTAGACTGAGAACTAAATAAGTGTAAAGAGGCCACGACTCTTCATCACCCTCCAGCCATTCCTAAGGGAACTTACTAACAAACCCCTGGCCGTCTTCGAGACACAACTAGACCAGTTCCTCAAGTCAGTACCTGATCAACCAGGCTGTGAGGCATGCATGAGGCTGGCATTAACCATCCTGATCATCACACCAGCAACAGCAAGGTCTGAGGGGGGGCAGTGACCCCCCAGAAATCGACTACAGGTACCAGAAAGGTACTCTCCGTTTTCCCTTGGATCAAAGCTGATGACCTCCCATTCTGCAGACGCTCTCTGACCCTTACGGGCTTAGAGCTTCTCTAGAAATTCAATAATCTTATTTCTTCCTCTCCTTCTTTTCTTCCTTGTTACGTCACTCTTCCTATTCTCTTTTCCTCCTCCATTTTTCTATATTTTCCTGTTCGTTCAGTTTTTCTTTCTATCTTTCTATTTCTTCCTTCTTTTATCAAGTTTCCTCTTCCTCCTGCATCTTATTGGTGGTTATTCTTAGTTTTTTCTTCTCCCTCTCCCTCTAACTTTATCATCTTCCCTTCTCCTTTACTCCTTCCTTCTTCCTATCAGCGACAGAGCCAACACACAGAGCCTGGTCACAAGAGAGCCTGGTCACAAGAGAGCCTGGTCACAAGAGAGCCTGGTCACAAGATGTCAAGCCTGGTCACGCTGACAAGAGAGCCTGTCACACCACAGAGAGCCTGGTCACAGAGAGCCTGGTCACAAGAGGCCTGGTCACAAAGAGGGCCTGGTCAACTAAGAGAGCCTGGTCACAAGAGAGCCTGGTCACAAGAGAGCCTGGTCACAAGAGAGCCTGGTCACAAGAGAGCCTGGTCACAAGAGAGCCTGGTCACAAGAGAGCCTGGTCACAAGAGAGCCTGGTCACAAGAGAGCCTGGTCACAAGAGAGCCTGGTCACAAGAGAGCCTGGTCACAAGAGAGCCTGGTCACAAAGAAAGACCTGGTCACAAGAGCCTGAGTGCACAAGAGAGCCTGGCCAGCAAAGAGTCAAAGCCTGGCACAAGAGCCTGGCACAAGAGCCTGGTCACAAAGACCGGGCCAGAGCCTGAGTCACAAGAGCATGCCAAGGCTGGCCACAAAGAGCCTGGCACAAAGAGCCTGGCCAAGCAGGCCTGGTCACAAAGAGCCTGGTCACAAAGAGCCTGCACAAAGAGCCTGGCACAAAGAGCCTGGCACAGAGCCACAGAGCGCACAAAGAGCCTGGCACAACAGAGCCTGGCCACAACAGAGCCTGGCCACAACAGAGCCTGGCCACAAGAGCCTCACAAAGAGCCTGGCCACAACAGAGCCTGGCCACAACAGAGCCTACACAGCCTGACAAAGAGCCTGGCCAAATCAGAGCCTGGCACAACAGACCTGGCCACAACAGACCTGGCCACAACAGAGCCTGGCCACAACAGAGCCTGGCCACAACAGAGCCTGGCCACAACAGAGCCTGGCCACAACAGAGCCTGGCCACAACAGAGCCTGGCCACAACAGAGCCTGGCCACATCAGAGCCTGGCCACAACAGAGCCTGGCCACAACAGAGCCTGGCCACAACAGAGCCTGGCCACAACAGAGCCTGGCCACAACAGAGCCTGGCCACAACAGAGCCTGGCCACACAGAGCCTGGCCACACAGAGCCTGGCACACAGAGCCTGGCCACATCAGAGCCTGGCCACAACAGAGCCTGGCCACAACAGGGTCTACAAAGGCAGGTCGGCTAATCTAAACTTGGCTACCTGAGCTGAGGAACTCTCTGTTCAGCCCTGTTCCCTGTTGTTCCCTGTTGTTCCCTGTTGTTCCCTGGTGTTTGTGTGTGAGGCAGTGGTTGTTGTTGTTTGTTTGTGTGTGTGTGATAGAGAGAGTGAGATGTGAAACGTGAGCAAAGACTTTCATCAGGACACTTTTCGCTCACTGGGAGTCTTGTTGCTGGAATCACTGGACTGATAATGGTTCTTCCTGGTGAGCGAAAAGTTCCCTAATAGAACTTTTAACTAAGTTCCACCTAAGTCTTTCTTAACTAATTGTCGATATATTAATACACTTTATTTGTTGCTTCAGTGAATGAGCACTTGCTATAATAATAATAATAATAATAATAATAATAATGAAAATAATTATAATAATGCTCATGGTTATCATGTCATATTTTCTTCTTAATTAACCAAGACATTTTTTCAACTGTCTGTTTGTATTCCTAAATTATAATTCTCATCTCTGGACTGTTTTTGTATCAACCTCGTATTGCCTTTTTTTTAATTGCTGTCAATAGATCGTTTGCTGGTTAATGAAGTTTAAATCCTATCGACTAAAGCATGGCCACCACCAGTCAGGAATATTTTAAACGCTAAAAAAACAATGAATTGAACTATCAGTGTATATACACTCTCAGTGTATGTACACAGTGTATATACACTGAGAGAAATACACTCCTCTGTATATATCCTGTATGTCAGAAGGATGTAAACACAGTCTGACAGGATTTGTGTTCCATCAAGGTGTGTGTGTTTGTGTTCCATCAAGGTGTGTGTGTTTGTGTTCCATCAAGGTGTGTGTGTTTGTGTTCCATCAAGGTGTGTGTGTTTGTGTTCCATCAAGGTGTGTGTGTGTTCCATCAAGGTGTGTGTGTTTGTGTTCCATCAAGGTGTGTGTTTGTGTTCCATCAAGGTGTGTGTGTTTGTGTTCCATCAAGGTGTGTTTGTGTTCCATCAAGGTGTGTGTGTGTTCCATCAAGGTGTGTGTGTTTGTGTTCCATCAAGGTGTGTGTTTGTGTTCCATCAAGGTGTGTGTGTTTGTGTTCCATCAAGGTGTGTGTGTGTGTTCCATCAAGGTGTGTGTTTGTGTTCCATCAAGGTGTGTGTTTGTGTTCCATCAAGGTGTGTGTTTGTGTTCCATCAAGGTGTGGGTTTGTGTTCCATCAAGGTGTGTGTTTGTGTTCCATCAAGGTGTGTGTTTGTGTTCCATCAAGGTGTGTGTTTGTGTTCCATCAAGGTGTGTGTTTGTGTTCCATCAAGGTGTGTGTTTGTGTTCCATCAAGGTGTGTGTTTGTGTTCCATCAAGGTGTGGGTTTGTGTTCCATCAAGGTGTGTGTGTTTGTGTTCCATCAAGGTGTGTGTGATTGTGTTCCATCAAGGTGTGTGTGTTTGTGTTCCATCAAGGTGTGTGTGTGTGTTCCATCAAGGTGTGTGTTTGTGTTCCATCAAGGTGTGTGTGTTTGTGTTCCATCAAGGTGTGTGTGTTTGTGTTCCATCAAGGTGTGTGTTTGTGTTCCATCAAGGTGTGTGTTTGTGTTCCATCAAGTGTGTGTTTGTGTTCCATCAAGGTGTGTGTGTTCATAGGTGTTGTGTTGTGTCCATCAAGGTGTGTGTGTTTGTGTTCCATCAAGGTGTGTGTGTTTGTGTTCCATCAAGGTGTGTGTGTTTGTGTTCCATCAAGGTGTGTGTGTTTGTGTTCCATCAAGGTGTGTGTGTTTGTGTTCCATCAAGGTGTGTGTGTTTGTGTTCCATCAAGGTGTGTGTTTTGTGTTCCATCAGGTGTGTTTTGTTCCATCAAGGTGTGTGTTTTTGTGTTCCATCAAGGTGTGTGTGTTTGTGTTCCATCAAGGTGTGTGTGTTTGTGTTCCATCAAGGTGTGTGTTTTGTGTTCCATCAAGGTGTGTTTGTGTTCCACAAGGTGTTTTGTGTCCATCAAGGTGTGTGTTTGTGTTCCATCAAGGTGTGTGTGTTTGTGTTCCATCAAGGTGTGTGTTTGTGTTCCATCAAGGTGTGTGTTTGTGTTCCATCAAGGTGTGTGTTTGTGTTCCATCAAGATGTGTTGTTTATATGTACTGGAGAAACGGTATAATGTGAAGCGGTATTACATGCCAGCACCAACAGTCTAACTGACCAGTGCTGGCTACTTGCCCTTCACTCGTGGCCTGTAAGTTGGTCGTAATAAAACCAGACAACAAACCCCACTTAATACTACACAATAATCATCACAGTTTAATGGATCCATGAAGCATGCTTACGTAAACATTTTATTGTAAAAATGAGAATATTTAATGGTTAATTTAAACTGGATAAATATATGTCAGTAATAAGCAGTCAGGAGAGTTGAACCCAAGTACCCTCGTGAATTATGAGCAAGTAAACATTGCTTTATAAACATTGATAGTGAGCTATGTTAAGTTTTTGCAGTGTTCCTGACCATGGGGTTGAACTCTACTCCAGGCTGAGGGACTGACCACCTCTAACTTACTTCTCCAGGCTGAGGGACTGACCACCTCAAACTTACTTCTCCAGGCTGAGGGACTGACCACCTCTAACTTACTTCTCCAGACTGAGGGACTGACCACCTCTAACTTACTTCTCCAGACTGAGGGACTGACCACCTCAAACTTACTTCTCCAGGCTGAGGGACTGACCACCTCTAACTTACTTCTCCAGACTGAGGGACTGACCACCTCTAACTTACTTCTCCAGGCTGAGGGACTGACCACCTCAAACTTACTTCTCCAGGCTGAGGGACTGACCACCTCTAACTTACTTCTCCAGGCTGAGGGACTGACCACCTCAAACTTACTTCTCCAGACTGAGGGACTGACCACCTCTAACTTACTTCTCCAGACTGAGGGACTGACCACCTCAAACTTACTTCTCCAGGCTGAGGGACTGACCACCTCAAACTTACTTCTCCAGGCTGAGGGACTGACCACCTCAAACTTACTTCTCCAGACTGAGGGACTGACCACCTCAAACTTACTTCTCCAGACTGAGGGACTGACCACCTCAAACTTACTTCTCCAGACTGAGGGACTGACCACCTCTAACTTACTTCTCCAGACTGAGGGACTGACCACCTCAAACTTACTTCTCCAGGCTGAGGGACTGACCACCTCAACTTACTTCTCCAGGCTGAGGGACTGACCACCTCAAACTTACTTCTCCAGACTGAGGGACTGACCACCTCTAACTTACTTCTCCAGACTGAGGGACTGACCACCTCTAACTTACTTCTCCAGACTTAGGGACTGACCACCTCAAACTTACTTCTCCAGACTGAGGTACTGACCACCTCAAACTTACTTCTCCAGGCTGAGGGACTGACCACCTCAAACTTACTTCTCCAGACTGAGGGACTGACCCCCTCAAACTTACTTCTCCAGACTGAGGGACTGACCACCTCTAACTTTCTTCTCCAGGCTGAGGGACTGACCACCTCTAACTTACTTCTCCAGACTGAGGGACTGACCACCTCAAACTTACTTCTCCAGACTGAGGGACTGACCACCTCTAACTTACTTCTCCAGGCTGAGGGACTGACCCCCTCAAACTTACTTCTCCAGGCTGAGGGACTGACCCCCTCAAACTTACTTCTCCAGGCTGAGGGACTGACCACCTCAAACTTACTTCTCCAGGCTGAGGGACTGACCACCTCTAACTTACTTCTCCAGGCTGAGGGACTGACCCCCTCAAACTTACTTCTCCAGACTGAGGGACTGACCACCTCTAACTTACTTCTCCAGACTGAGGGACTGACCACCTCAAACTTACTTCTCCAGACTGAGGGACTGACCACCTCTAACTTACTTCTCCAGACTGAGGGACTGACCACCTCAAACTTACTTCTCCAGACTGAGGTACTGACCACCTCAAACTTACTTCTCCAGACTGAGGGACTGACCACCTCAAACTTACTTCTCCAGACTGAGGGACTGACCACCTCAAACTTACTTCTCCAGACTGAGGGACTGACCACCTCAAACTTACTTCTCCAGACTGAGGGACTGACCACCTCAAACTTACTTCTCCAGACTGAGGGACTGACCACCTCTTAACTATTTCTACAAGGTTGATGGACTGACAACAACATCTTTACCTCGTCACTTCTGCTACAATCCATTTTCTCTATTTGATTAGAGAATAAATGGGCACAGAGGCAACTAATGTGACATTTTATTGTGGCAACGTTTCGCTCTGCAGGAGCTCTGACAGCACCTGGAGAGGGAAACGTTGCCACAATAGTTGCATCTGTCGGCAATTTTACTGTTATTTCTACTTGACTGAAGAAGCCTACCGCGTAGGCGGAACGTTTCGCTAATAAAGATACCCAACTGCTGTGTCTTACTCATCAACTTGTCCATGTTTCATACCATTTTCAACAGGCCTGCGTGTGTGGTCACAGTGGTGGCCCATGGTAACCGTCCTACAGTGTATAATAACACACCTAACTAACTGTATATATCTTATTAGGCCGGTTTGCTACAGTGGAAAAATAAACACAAATGCAGTATAATGCGAGCCTTTATTGACAACGTTTCGCCCACACAGTGGGCTTTATCAAGTCACAAACAGATCTTCCTGGGTAAAGATCACGTGAGTATATATAGTGTGGAGTCAGGTGGAGAATGTTGGAGAGGTTGGATTTGTGACGGACCTGTACGTGATGTACTTGTATGTGATGGATCTGCCCGGGACGTGCAGGCCCGTCACGTACAGGTCTTTATCAACCTTTTAGAGCTGATCATAGTATTTGGCAGAGTTACAGAGCAATCTGTCGAGACCTCGGTGAACATTTAGGAAAGTTGTTAATGTGCAGCAATTGATGGCATTTTAAATTGATGCGGATATTGATAACTTCTTATGACTGTTTTATATGGTGTATGTTTGTTTTATATGGTGCGTGTTTGTTTTATATGGTGCATGTTTGTTTTATATGGTGCGTGTTTGTTTTATATGGTGCGTGTTTGTTTTATGTGGTGCGTGTTTGTTTTATATGGTGCGTGTTTGTTTTATATGGTGCGTGTTTGTTTTATATGGTGCGTGTTTGTTTTATATGGTGCGTGTTTGTTTTATGTGGTGCGTGTTTGTTTTATATGGTGCGTGTTTGTTTTATATGGTGCGTGTTTGTTTTATATGGTGCGTGTTTGTTTTATATGGTACGTGTTTGTTTTATATGACATTTGTGCTCATTTTGATGTTTTTTTAATGGGATGAGATTTTAACATTAACTCAAGTCGTAATGAACGTCTGTCAGGGAATGAAGAGAAGACCGGAACTTGAACCATGGTGCTGTCATGTAGGAGCCCCAAGGATGTACCACTGAGCTACGAAGCTTACCATAGCAAGATACACACGTGTCACAGAAATGTTTGAAAAATCTTTCCATTGTAAGCATTGTGGCTCAGTGGTACTGTGTTGGGAGTGCGACATGCCAGGACCACGGTTCGAGTCCCCGTCCAGTCTTCTCTTTATACATTTTAACATTTTTGTGGGTGGGTTGGTGGGCTTGTGTGTTTGGTAGGTGTGTTGGGTGTGTGTGTGTGTTGAGGGGAGGGTTGTGGAGGGTGTGTTAGGGTGGGTTGTGGAGGGTGTGTTAGGGTGGGTTGTGGAGGGTGTGTTAGGGTGGGTTGTGGAGGATGTGTTAGGGAGGGTTGTGGAGGGTGTGTTAGGGTGGGTTGTGGAGGGTGTGTTAGGGTGGGTTGTGGAGGGTGTGTTAGGGTGGGTTGTGGAGGGTGTGTTAGGGTGGGTTGTGGTGGGTGTGTTAGGGTGGGTTGTGGTGGGTGTGTTAGGGTGGGTGTGTTAGGGTGGGTGTGTTAGGGTGGGTTGTGGTGGGTGTGTTAGGGTGGGTTGTGGTGAGTGTGTTAGGGTGGGTTGTGGTGAGTGTGTTAGGGTGGGTTGTGGAGGGTGTGTTAGGGTGGGTTGTGGTGGGTGTGTTAGGGTGGGTTGTGGTGGATGTGTTAGGGTGGGTTGTGGTGGGTGTGTTAGGGTGGTTGTGTTAGGGTGGGTTGTGGTGGGTGTGTTAGGGTGGGTTGTGGTGGGTGTGTTAGGGTGGGTTGTGGTGGGTTAAGTGGGTAGTTGATCGTGTACGGTGGTGTCTTGGTCTTCACTGTAAAGAGACGTGAATAACTAGTGGGGACCAGGACTCATCACACACTAGGTGTCATTCTAGGATAGGAGGAATGACCCCCCCCCCCACCCTAGAATAGGTGAATCCCACTAGGATAGGCGACCCCCCTAACATTAGCCAGGCGCACCAAGTTAGTTTTAGGTTACACAGGCACCTTACTTGGAGCACCAGGTGCGTGTTAGGTGACTCCAGCATCGCCAGGTGCACCTAGAGTGTTAGGTGACTCTAGCATCGCCAGGTGCACCTAGAGTGTGTTAGGTGACTCCAGCATCGCCAGGTGCCCCTAGAGTGTGTTAGGTGACTCCTGCATCGCCAGGTGCACCTAGAGTGTGTTAGGTGACTCTAGCATCGCCAGGTGCACCTAGTGTGTGTTAGGGGAGTGGCCAGACTAGAGGTCGCCACCTGAGCTTGCAATCAATAGGCGGGCAAACCAGGTAACTCCCCCCCTCACCTGTTTATTCTCCTAGGTGACCTCTCCCTCACCTGGGACAGTAACCAGGTAGGTGACCTCTCCCTCACCTGGGACAGTAACCAAGTAGGTGACCTCTCCCTCACCTTGGACAGTAACCAGGTAGGTGACCTCTCCCTCACCTTGGGACAGTAACCAGGTAGGTGACCTCTCCCTCACCTGGGACAGTAACCAGGTAGGTGACCTCTCCCTCACCTGGGACGGTAACCAGGTAGGTGAACTCTCCCTCACCTGGGACAGTAACCAGGTAGGTGAACTCTCCCTCACCTGGGACAGTAACCAGGTAGGTGAACTCTCCCTCACCTGGGACAGTAACCAGGTAGGTGAACTCTCCCTCACCTGGGACAGTAACCAGGTAGGTGAACTCTCCCTCACCTGGGACAGTAACCAGGTGACCTCTCCCTCACCTGGGACAGTAACCAGGTGACCTCTCCCTCACCTGGGACAGTAACCAGGTGACCTCTCCCTCACCTGTGACAGTAACCAGGTGACCTCTCCCTCACCTGGGACAGTAACCAGGTGACCCCTTAATCACCTGCGACAACTTTGTGGTACCTGTGTGTACCTTATGGTACTACCGTTTATCTTAATATACCTGTGTGTATTCAGAGGTACCTGTGTGTACTCTGAGGTACCTGTGTGTACTCTGTGGTACCTGTGTGTACCCTGAGGTACCTGAGTGTACTCTGAGGTACCTGAGTGTACGCTGAGGTACCCGAGTGTACCCTAAGTTACCCGAGTGTACCCCGAGGTACCCGAGTGTACCCCGAGGTACCCGAGTGTACCCCGAGGTACCCGAGTGTACCCCGAGGTACCGAGTGTACCCCGAGGTACCGAGTGTACCCTGAGGTACCCGAGTGTACCCCGAGGTACCCGAGTGTACCCCGAGGTACCCGAGTGTACCCCGAGGTACCCGAGTGTACCCCGAGGTACCCGAGTGTACCCCGAGGTACCCGAGTGTACCCCGAGGTACCCGAGTGTACCCCGAGGTACCCGAGTGCACCCCGAGGTACCGAGTGTACCCCGAGGTACCCGAGTGACCCCGAGGTACCCGAGTGACCCGAGGTACCCGAGTGCACCCCGAGGTACCCGAGTGCACCCGAGGTACCGAGTGCACCCCGAGGTACCGAGTGCACCCGAGGTACCCGAGTGCACCCGAGGTACCGAGTGCACCCGAGGTACCGAGTGCACCCCGAGGTGAGTCCCGAGTGTACCGGCCGAGGTACCCGAGTGACCCCGAGGTACCCGAGTGACCCGAGGTACCGAGTGCACCCCGAGGTACCGAGTGCACCCCGAGGTACCCGAGTGCACCCGAGGTACCCGAGTGCACCCGAGGTACCGAGTGCACCCGAGGTACCTGAGTGCACCCGAGGTACCCGAGTGCACCCCGAGGTACCCGAGTGCACCCCGAGGTACCCGAGTGCACCCCGAGGTACCCGAGTGCACCCCGAGGTACCCGAGTGCACCCCGAGGTACCCGAGTGCACCCCGAGGTACCCGAGTGTACCCCGAGGTACCCGAGTGTACCCCGAGGTACCCGAGTGTACCCCGAGGTACCCGAGTGTACCCCGAGGTACCCGAGTGTACCCCGAGGTACCCGAGTGTACCCCGAGGTACCCGAGTGTACCCTAAGGTACCCGAGTGTACCCTGAGGTACTTCGGTGCACCTGGGCGGGTGTAGAGGAGGTAGGAGGAGGTTTAGTGGTTTAGAGAGGGAGGGGGTAGGATTGGAGGAAGGGGAGGGTGGAAGGGAGAGGGAGGGAGGGGGAGGAGGTGTGGTTTATGGGGTGCGAGTGGGTGTGTGACGTGTTTACTGTCGTAGGCAGCCGCTGGGACCCGTAGATAGCGACCAACCTGCTGATTTTACTGCAGACTCGTGTTAGGGAGCGGGGGGGGGTTAGGTAGACGGGGAGGGGAAGACGTAAGGTGGAAGGGAGGGAAACATGTGAAGGAGGGGAAGTAGATGAGAGGGAAAAGGTATGAGGTAGAGGGGAGGGGGGAAGTATGTGGTAGAGGGGAGGGGAAAGGTATGCACCACCACCACAACACCACCAGCACCACCACAATACCAGCACCACCACAACACACCACTAACACCAACACAACATCAGCACCACCACCACCACAACATCAGCACCACTACAACACCAGCACCACCACAACACTACAATACCAGCACCATCACACCAGCACCACCACAACACCACCACAACATCAGCACCACCACAACACTATCACAACACCACCACAACATCAGCACCACCACAACACTACAACACCAGCACCATCACACCAGCACCACCACAACACTACAACATCAGCACCACCACAACACTACAACACCAGCACCACCACAACACCACCACCACCACAACATCAGCACCACCACAACACTACAACACCAGCACCACCACCACACCACTACAACACCAGCACCACCACCACAACATCAGCACCACCACACACGCCCCACTAACACCAGCACCACTACACACCACACACCACACCAACACCCAGCCCCACCACCAACACCACCACAAACACCAGCACCACCACACAAACCCAGCAACACTCAACAGCCACCACCCAGCACCTACACAGCACCACTACAACACCAGCCCACACCAGCACCTCAACACCAGCACACTACAACACAGACACTACAACACCAGCACCACTACAACACCAGCACCACTACAACACCAGCACCACTACAACACCAGCACCACTACAACACCAGCACCACTACAACACCAGCACCACTACAACACCAGCACCACTACAACACCAGCACCACAACACCAGAACCACAACACCAGCACCACTACAACACAATACCAGCACCACTACAAAACCACCAGAACAACAACACCACCACCACAATATCACCAGCAGCACCACCACAACACCAGCACCACCACACACCACAACCACACACCACCAAACACTACAACACCAGAACTAATATCACCGAACAACACTCACAACACTCAGCACCACCAACATGCCACCACCACCACACACTACCAGCCAATCACTGCCACACCACCACAACACTCCAGCCACAACACGCACGCCACCACTAACACTCTCAGCCATGCTAACACCGCACCACCACAACACCACACCACTAATCACGCACCATGCAACACCAGCACCACTCACACCAGCACCACTGCCACCAGCACCACCACAACACTCAGCCCATGCCACACGACCGACCACCACTCAACACCGCACCAGTCAACACTGGCCCACTACACACCACTAACACTCAACAGCCAGCATCACTCACACCACACCACAACACCTCAGGCCAGCCAACCACTACACCGCACCACGCACCACACACACCAGCCCACTCCCAACACCAGGACCACCTACCAGCACCAGCACCACTACAAATCAGCACCAGCCTAACACCACACCCACTACAACACCCTACAGCCAGCCATCACAACCAGCCCACACACCACACTCACAGCCACTACATCACTGACCACACGCAGCACCTAAACACCAGCCACCTACATCACTCACACCACCTAACCTACAGCCAGCCAACCACGCACTCACCAACACCAGCAGCCACTACACCAGACCATCCAATCACTGGCCACCTGGCCAGCACTCACTCACAGGCCATCCAGACACTCCACCCACACCCTAACACCCACCCAGCCAGCACCAACACCCAGGCCACACACACAGCACAACCACTCACAGCCAGACCTAACACAGGGCCACCTGCAGCCTAACACCAGGACCAGTCGCAACACGACCACCTGCCAGCCCTAACACTCACAGGCCAGTACGCTAATCACTGGCCACCTGGCCACCACTAACACTCAGGCCAGTCGCTAATCACTGGGCCACCTGGCCACCCTAACACTCACAGGCCAGTGCGCTAATCACTGGGCCACCTGGCCACCCTAACACTCACAGGCCAGTGGCTAATCACTGGGCCACCTGGCCAGCACTAACACTCTCAGGCCAGTGCGCTAATCACTGGGCCACCTGGCCAGCACTAACACTCTCAGGCCAGTGCGCTAATCACTGGGCCACCTGGCCAGCACTAACACTCACAGGCCAGTGCGCTAATCACTGGGCCACCTGGCCAGCACTAACACTCACAGGCCAGTCGCTAATCACTGGGCCACCTGGCCAGCCCTAACACTCCAGGCCAGTGCGCTAATCACTGGGCCACCTGGCCAGCCCTAACACTCCAGGCCAGTGCGCTAATCACCTGGGCCACCTGGCCAGCCTAACACTCACAGGCCAGTGCGCTAATCACTGGGCCACCTGGCCAGCACTAACACTCTCAGGCCAGTGCGCTAATCACTGGGCCACCTGGCCAGCACTAACACTCACAGGCCAGTGCGCTAATCACTGGGCCACCTGGCCAGCCCTAACACTCACAGGCCAGTACGCTAATCACTGGACCACCTGGCCAGCCCTAACACTCACAGGCCAGTACGCTAATCACTGGGCCACCTGGCCAGCCCTAACACTTACAGGCCAGTGCGCTAATCACTGGGTCACCTGGCCAGCCCTAACACTCACAGGCCAGTGACACTCTCAGGCCAGTGCGCTAATCACTGGGCCACCTGGCCAGCCCTAACACTCACAGGCCAGTGTGCTAATCCCTGGGCCACCTGGCCAGCACTAACACTCACAGGCCAGTGCGCTAATCACTGGGCCACCTGGCCAGCCCTAACACTCACAGGCCAGTGCGCTAATCACTAGGCCACCAGGCCAGCCCTAACACTCACAGGCCAGTACGCTAATCACTGGACCACCTGGCCAGCCCTAACACTCACAGGCCAGTACGCTAATCACTGGGCCACCTGGCCAGCCCTAACACTCACAGGCCAGTGCGCTAATCACTGGGCCACCTGGCCAGCCCTAACACTCACAGGTCAGTGCGCTAATCACTGGGCCACCTGGCCAGCCCTAACACTCACAGGCTCAGTGCGCTAATTACTGGGCCCCCTGGCCAGCCCTAACACTCACAGGCCAGTGCGCTAACCACTGGGCCACCTGGCCAGCCACACTCCTTCTGTAAGTTGGGTTTTATTATGATTTTTTCTGCTTCTTTTTACGCAAGAAAATATAATTGAAATCGCAGATCTCAATATATCTACCGGTCCTTTGACCAGTAGATAGAATTGAAACCCAGGCACCTGACGAAGTGTTATGAAGGAAGGTAAGGAGGAACTTAGACACCAGCTGCACTTTTCACTAGATCAGTTGGGCTCTTCAGTAAACCAGCTGGACTTTTCAGTAAACCAGCTGGACTTTTCAATAAACCAGCTGGACTCTTCAGTGAACTAGCTGGACTCTTCACTTAACCAGCTGGACTCTTCACTAAACCAGCTGGACTCTCCACTAAACCAGCTGGACTTCACTAAACCAGCTGGACTCTTCACAAAACCTGCTGGACTCTTCACAAAACCAGCTGGGCTCTTCACAAAACCAGCTGGACTCTTCACTAAACCAGCTGGACTCTTCACTAAACCAGCTGGACTCTTCACTAAACCAGCTGGACTCTCCACTAAACCAGCTGAACTCTCCACTAAACCAGCTGGACTTCACTAAACCAGCTGGACTCTTCACAAAACCAGCTGGACTCTTCACTAAACCAGCTGGACTCTTCACTAAACCAGCTGGACTTTTCACTAAACCAGCTGGACTCTTCAGTAAACCAGCTGGACTCTTCAGTAAACCAGCTGGACTTCACTAAACCAGCTGGACTCTTCACTAAACCAGTTGGACTCTTCAGTAAATCACTAGAAACAGGTTTCGTACCAGGTAACTGGAAAATTGGGAAAGGTGATACCTATTTACAAATTGGGAGATGGGTTGTTAGCTTCGAATTATAGATCAATTAGACTAACTTCAGCTGTAGGAAAGTTGACGGAATCAATAACTGAGGTCGAAATTGGAAGCCAACCTGAAGAGTTAAGTTTGATTATGAAATCTTAGCAGTGTTGTATAAAGGTGCGTTTATAATATACAAGTTTACTGGCCCTTATTACTGCTGTACCACCACCAATTACCACCCGTACCACTACCACTTACCATCACCACTACCACCACCACCACTACTACCACCACCACTACTACCACCACCACTACTACCACCACCTACCTCCACTACCACCACCACTACTTCCACCACCTAACATCACCACTACCTATCACCACTACCACCACCACCTACCATCACCACCACGCCACTACTACTACCATCTAATATCACCACTATTACCACCACCTGCCATCACCTACCACCACTACAACCACTACTATCACCATCTACCATCACCACTACTACTACCACCATCTACCATCACCACTACTACTACCACCACCATCTACCATCACCACTACTACTACCACCATCTACCATCACCACTACTACTACCATCTACCATCACCCCTACTACTACCACCATCTACCACCACTACCACCACCACCCCATCACCACTACGACTACCTACCATCACCACTACTACTACCACCATCTACCATCACCACTACTACTACCACCATCTACCATCACCACTACTACTACCACCATCTACCATCACCACTACTACTACCACCATCTACCATCACCACTACTACTACCACCATCTACCATCACCACTACTACTACCACCATCTACCATCACCACTACTACTACCACCATCTACCATCACCACTACTACTACCACCATCTACCATCACCACTACTACTACCACCATCTACCATCACCACTACTACTACCACCATCTACCATCACCACTACTACTACCACCATCTACCATCACCACTACTACTACCACCATCTACCATCTACCACTACTACTACCACCATCTACCATCACCACTACTACTACCACCATCTACCATCACCACTACTACTACCACCATCTACCATCACCACTACTACTCACCATCTACCATCACCACTAACTCACATCACCTACACTACTACTACCACCATCTACCATCACCACTACTACTACACCATCTACCATCACCACTACTACTACCACCATCTACCACCACTACCACCACCACCCCATCACCACTACGACTACCTACCATCACCACTAACATCACCTATCACTAAAGCTATCACTAGATTTGCAATCGTAAGATGACTTGATTGTACAAGCGTATACGAGTAGCCACGTGTAAGTACATTGTGAGGTAGGTGACTGGAACTGTGAAGCCGAGGCACCTACTGTGTGTACATATTATTGGGACAGTGATGAAATAAGACATTTATTTTGAAAATTAATGTTTATTTGAAAAATACACGGAAGTGATATGACAGATAGTTGATTTAATAAGAGATATGACTACCCTTTGCTTTTATAATCATTGCTACACGCTGCCGCATACAACCAACCAATGGTGAACACATTTTGGCAAGTTCTACGTCGTGGTAGCAGGTCCTAATAACAACAGCAGGTAGCTTCTCCATAGAGGAACAGTCCTGTTTCTCCATCCTGCGGTTGGTAATTGCCCATAGATTCTCAAATGGGTTGAGGTCAGCATTTTTCTGGAAGTGTAGCATGGAGCAAGATCCTGCTGGAAAATGTTTTCTCCATCAGGAAAGTTTCTGTCTTCAATGGGAAGCAAATGAGTTGCCAGGATTGTCTTGTATTTGTCACTGTTCATCGTTCCCTCGACAATAACAAACCGTTCAGGACCTTTGGCAGTAAAACTTCCCAAAACATCTTAAGTGGGTGTTTTGGCGCTTGTTGAATGTGTCCTTCCGAAGAAGGTCGCCTGTGCTCCGTCTTACCCATATACTTCAAAATTTGCCTCATCAGAAAATATAACTTTTCTCTATTCTTCTGTCGTCCATCCCTCATAATCGAGTGCCCACAGCAGCCCGTTTTTCTTCATAGCAGCAGTCAATAATTGTTTCTTTACCAGCTTTCTGGCAGTTGTGCCAACTTCAAGGAGCCTTCCTCGAACACTTGAAGAATCAACATCTACGCCACTGAAGCCAGATCTCTCTCTAGCTCTTTGCTGCTAGTTTTCTTGGGATCCTTCACACTATTTCTTATGATAACCTTGTCATCGTGAGGTGTTGTCTTCCGTTTTCTTCAACATCTTCCTGGACGCAGCGCTCCACAATCCGACCAACAGATGAATTCGCTTGGCTCAAATTTTCGGCGATCTGTCTGATACTCAAATCAGCATGTTTTTTAAGAGCTACAATACTTGCACACTTCCTAGGTGTGACATCCATCATGAATTTCAGCAGTAATCATTAACTGAAGGGGAGAATTTGGCGAAACCACATTCATGGAGCACACCTGCAGGAATAACCTTACAGGACAACAGCTGTTGTAGCACTGATGAGAGTCGCAGGGTAACACTACAGCTGGATGGTTGCTAGAAGTCAGTAGCAAACTCTTCTGAAAAGAAAAGAACCCAAACTACATTAATTAAGCCGAAGACTAAGACATATTATAAGATAATCACAAAATTTACTCCTGTCCCAATTAATTTGCACACTACTGTAACACCAGCCTGGAACTTGACCAAACAATTAACAATACTATAGTGTTTTCCTCACGAGGTACAGGTGAGCACCTCTCACCTCACCTTAATTAAAAAGTCGAGCCACGCACAATTGGCACTTCTCAGTGCCACAACGTGGCTCTCTGGGTGCCTAAAGCCTGAACTCACTGAGTTGTGCTTGCAGGGGTCGATTCTCAGCTCCTTGCCCCGCCTCCTAGTCGGCTTTGATGGGTATTACCGACTTCTGACATCCTGACATCCCTTTGGCTCATCTGTGACTTCAACTTCCACCTGTGTACCCTAGCTCCTGGTAATCTTAATTCAGTCTGTCCCTCTCTATCCATGCTATCCCTCCTCAGTTGTACTCACCTAGTTGTTGTTGCAGGGGTCGAGTCATAGCTCCTGGCCCCGCCTCTTCACTGGCCGCTACTGGGTCACTCTCCCTGCGCCATGTGCTTTATCATACCTCTTCTTAAATCTATGAATGGATCCTGCCTCCACTACATCGCTTCCCAAACTATTCCACTTCCCGACCACTCTGTGACTAAAGAAATACTTCCTAACATCCCTGTGATTCATCTGAGTCTTCAACTTCCAACTGTGTCCTCTTGTTGCTGTGTCCCATCTCTGGAACATTCTGTCTCTGTCCACCTTGTCAATTCCTCTCAGTATTTTATATGTCGTTATTATGTCCCCCCTATCTCTCCTGTCCTCCAATGTCGTCAGGTCGATTTCTCTTAACCTCTCCTCGTAGGACATACCCCTTAGCTCCGGGACTAGTCTTGTTGTAAACCTTTGCACTTTCTCTAGCTTCTTTACGTGCTTGGCTAGGTGTGGGTTCCAAACTGGTGCTGCATACTCCAGTATGGGCCTAACGTACACAGTGTACAGGGTCCTGAACGATTCTTTATTAAGATGTCGAAATGCTGTTCTTAGGTTTGCTAGGCGCCCGTATGCTGCAGCAGTTATTTGGTTGATGTGCGCCTCAGGAGATGTGCCTGGTGTTATACTCACCCCAAGATCTTTTTCCTTGACTAGGTTTGTAGTCTCTGTCCCCCTAGACTGTACTCCGTCTGCGGTCTTCTTTGCCCTTCACCAATCTTCATGACTTTGCACTTGGTGGGGTTGAACTCCAGAAGCCAATTGCTGGACCAGGCTTGCAGCCTGTCCAGATCCCTTTGTAGTTCTGCATGGTCCTCGTCCGATTGAATTCTTCTCATCAAATTCACATCATCTGCAAACAGGGACACTTCGGAGTCTATTCCTTCCGTCATGTCGTTCACAAATACCAGAAACAGAACGGTCCTAGGACTGACCCCTGTGGAACCCCACTCGTCACCGGCGCCCACGCTGACACCTCGCCACGTACCATGACTCGCTGCTGTCTTCCTGACAGGTATTCCCTGATCCATTGAAGTGCCTTACCTGTTATCCCTGCCTGGTCCTCCAGCTTCTGCACTAATATCTTGTGTGGAACTGTGTCAAACGCCTTCTTACAGTCCAAGAATATGCAATCTACCCACCCCTCTCTCTCTCTTGTCTTACTGCTGTCACCCTGTCGTAGAACTCCAGTAGGTTTGTGACACAGGATTTCCCGTCCCTGAAACCGTGTTGGCCGTCGTTGATAAGCTCATTCCTTTCTAGGTGCTCCACCACTCTTTTCCTGATGATCTTCTCCATGACCTTGCATACTATACATGTCAGTGACACTGGTCTGCAGTTTAGTGCTACGTTTCTGTCTCCTTTTTTTAAAAATTGGAACTACATTTGTTGTCTTCCATACCTCAGGTAGTTGCCCTGTTTCGATAGATGTGTTGAAGATTGTTGTTAGGGGTACACATAGCTCCTCTGCTCCCTCTCTCAGGACCCATGGAGAGATGTTATCCGGCCCCATTGCCTGTGTGTGTGTACTCACCTAATTGTGGTTACAGGGGTCGATCAACAGCTCCTGGTCCTGCCTCTTCACTGTCGGTACTTAGGTCACTCTCCCTGCTAAATGAGCTTTACCATACCTCTTCTTTAAGCTATGTATGAATCCTGCCTCCACTACATTTTCCAGATATTACGAACACAGGTAATGGCCTGTTGACCTGGTCGTAATGGGTTGGAGCAAAACAAACTCGGCAGTAATCTGTAACTTGTATTTTCCTTCAACAATTATATATACATCTATGTACACTTGTGTACACTATGTACAGGAGTTGAATATAAGTATACCACACGGTAATAAAGGAAAAGACAGAAGCCTGAGAGAGAGAGCACCGTGCTCAACCAGCTGCTATACGAGTCTGGCAAGTGTTGACCACGAGTAATACCATGTTGCCTCAGCACTTGGCAGGCCCACCTGTGATTGGTTAATGAACCAAGGTACCAATTTAACAATTGGTACCCTTACCGTTAAACTCTTAGCACCTGGTTTGCTGGTTGGGAGGATTAGACATTATAAGTTCTGGACACTTGGTAGAATTAATAATGTTATTACCCAATAGTAACACAGCATCTTTCATAGGAAATCTGTCAGAAACACCTACAGTCAAATATCCAGTGTAATATTTACTCTGTACGTATATTCTACATAAAGTGACCGAAAACACTGCTCCTCCAAATGCTTCTAAAAGAACTGATGATTGCAATGAAGTTTGTTCAGAGAGGGGAAGTACTCCCTCTCTTATGAGTGAACAATAAGTCCTGGTATCCCTAAATGTTCTTACTTCAGTTTTCTTTTAATTCTCCTGAAGGAAGATATGGCAAGTACTGTAGTATGGGGCCATACCACATTCTACTTCTTTCTGGTTCATTTCAATAGGGAGGTTAGTAAGTCTCCCTAATGGTTGGGGTTTAGCTGGGCAAGTGGACCTTACCTGTCTTGGTTTATGGCAAAAATAACATGTTACCTCATGTTTTCCTTTGGCTCCCTGCTGATTTTATGGTTGGCTTTAGTCTGTGTACTGACGTCGTTGTTCACCATGTTGAGCATGAGTTTGATATCATGGTTCACCAGGTGACTTGGTTGGCATCGTCATTCACCTTCATCCTGGCACTTCGTCCTCCAGTCATTAACTCTTCTCTGACGATCTCATCTCATGCAGGCTGTTGGGAAGAAAGATAAGACTGCTCAGACACGGAGCGGTTAATCTGAAAAGTGTCAGCCAAGTTGACTGCTTCCAATGCAGTGGTCAACAAATGATCTTCAAGAAAGACTAACCTCTGGTCCAACAGATTCCAGCAGGTTATCCACCAAAAGTAACTGAACTAAGTCAGAAAAGTTGGCTACATCACTTGCTTTATACCATTTGGTGAAGACTTTCGACTGCTGCCTTATGAAGTCTACACAAGACTGACCCAGCTAACGTTTACACAATTTAAATTCCCTCCTGTATTTGCCAGGAATACACTGATAAGCTCCAAGAACCGTGGTTTTAACCACCCAATAGCTGACAAATTCGTCATTGTTCAACACAGATGTAAACACTTGTGCCTTACCATACAACGCTGTATACACCAATGCTGCCCAATGCTCCTCAGGCCATCTTAATGCTCGAGCCTGGTTTTCAAATGCCTCGAAAAACTGTTCAGACTCGGCATCAACAAAACAAGGAACTAGCTTTACTGCCTTTTTCACATTAAAGTCATCCACAGTCTGCTTAAATTGCCTCATTTCCTTCTCTCTATCAAACTCCTCCCTAGCAAATGCTCACTGTTCCCTGGTTGTTTCAAGATTGAGTTTGGCTAACTCAAGTGCCAATGAAGCAAACTTGCCCTGATACAAACCTAATGCACCTGCTCCATGAGACTGCTGGTCTGGTTACTCTGGTGTTGTTCCTCCCACATTATGAAGGAACCTAAGCAGAGATCGGCGATTAACAGCTCCTGTAGCAGGAGATACCTCAGTTTGGTGCACCATAGTTGCTTCAGCTCTTAACTTTGTATGAATAATGTCATGAAGCTGCGCAGCAGTTAGTCGGTTGATATTCTATACCAATAGAACGAGCAATTCACCAGCAATGCTGTAGAGATGGTTTGGGTAGATTTAGTAGAGTATAGTCAGACACTAACCGTCTGACCCGTGTAGGTGGCATTAACCCCAACTTAACATGCTGTTTGCAATACATGCAACAAGGAGCAATAGCACAGTACAACTTGCAGAATACACACACACAGTAGCAAGGCTGACACACAAAAACGAAAGCAATTGCAAGGCTGACAAGCAATGCTGAGCGATAGCAAGGCTATCTGAATGATACTAAGACCAGCTCCAGCTCCCAGACAGGCCCCCCATAATACGAACACTGGTAATAATGGCCTGTTGATCTAGTTGTAATGGGTTGGAGCAAAACAAACTCAGCAGTAATATGTAACTTGTATTTTCCTTCACCAATTATATATACATCTATGTACACTTGTGTATATTATGTACAGGAGTTGAATATAAGTGTACCACATGGTAATAAAGGCAAAGACAGAAGCCTGAGAGAGAGCACCATGCTCAACCAGCTGCTATACGAGTCTGGCAAGTGCTGACCACGAGTGATATCACATTGCCTCAGCACTTGGCAGGCCCACCTGTGATTGGTTAATGAACCAAGGTACTAATTTAACGATGGGTACCCTTACCGTTAAACCCTTAGCACCTGGTTCGCTGGTTGGGAGGCAGCCTATATGGGAGTGTGTACATACACCAAATAAAGTGAAACCTACTCCTTGCATGCCACAACAGACTATTCCACTTACTGATAACTCTATGGCTGAAGAAATACTTCCTAACATCCCTGTGACTCATCTGAGTCTTCAACTTCTAGTTGTGACCCATTGTTGCTGTGTCACATCTCTGGAACATCCTGTCTCTGTCCACCTTGTCGATTCCTCTCAGTATTTTATATGTCGTTATTATGTCCGTCCCCTCAGGTATCAATAAAGAACATTCCTACCTGAGCACACCTGGCTCCCCATCCTAGCTTGTCCATCCTGGCTTCCCCATCCTGGCTCCCCCGTCCTAGCTCCCCCCGTCCTAGCTCCCTTATCCTGGTTCCCCATCCTGGCTCCCCATCCTGGCTACCCATCCTGGCTACCCATCCTGACTCCCCATCCTGGCTACCCATCCTGGCTCCCCATCCTGGCTACCCATCCTGACTCCCCATCCTGGCTCCCCATCCTGGCTCCCCATCCTGGCTCCCCATCCTGGCTCCCCATCCTGGCTACCCATCCTGGCTACCCATCCTGGCTCCCCATCCTGGCTCCCCATCCTGGCTACCCATCCTGGCTACCCATCCTGGCTACCCATCCTGGCTACCCATCCTGGCTACCCATCCTGGCTCCCCATCCTGGCGCCCCATCCTGGCTCCCCATCCTGGCTCCCCATCCTGGCTCCCATCCTGGCTCCCATCCTGGCTACCCATCCTGGCTCCCCATCCTGGCTCCCATCCTGGCTCCCCATCCTGGCTCCCCATCCTGGCTCCCCATCCTGGCTACCCATCCTGGCTACCCATCCTGGCTACCCACCCTGGCTCCCCATCCTGGCTACCCATCCTGGCTACCCATCCTGGCTACCCATCCTGGCTACCCATCCTGGCTCCCTATCCTGGCTACCCATCCTGGCTACCCATCCTGGCTACCCATCCTGGCTACACATCCTGGCTACCCATCCTGGCTCCCCATCCTGGCTCCCCATCCTGGCTCCCCATTCTGGCTCCCCATCCTGGCTCCCCATCCTGGCTACCCATCCTGGCTTCCCATCCTGGCTACCCATCCTGGCTACCCATCCTGGCTACCCATCCTGGCTCCCCATCCTGGCTCCCCATCCTGGCTACCCATCCTGGCTACCCATCCTGGCTCCCCATCCTGGCTCCCCATCCTGGCTACCCATCCTGGCTCCCCATCCTGGCTCCCCATCCTGGCTCCCCATCCTGGCTACCCATCCTGGCTTCCCATCCTGGCTACCCATCCTGGCTACCTATCCTGGCTACCCATCCTGGCTACCCATCCTGGCTACCCATCCTGGCTTGCTAAGTCAACCAAAACTCGTAGTCACAAACCTAAATGTTTTCCCCAGCGATTTGGGAAAGCATTAAATTTTTACCTGACAGAGCAGCTGCGGTGTGTGTGTGTGTGTGTGTGTGTGTGTGTGTGTGTGTGTGTGTGTGTAACGAAACACTTCGAAATGTTTCGGCCCCGCCGGGAATTGAACCCGGGCCCTCCGTGCGTGAAGCAAGAGCGCTAGCCACCATGCCATCGTGTGTGTGTGTGTGTGTGTGTGTGTGTGTGTGTGTGTGTGTGTGTGTGTGTGTGTTGTATCCACCACGTCGATGTCCCCCTGAGGATCTTGTATGTTGTGATCATGTTTCGTCTGAGTCTGCCATCCTGCCACGAGGTAAGAATTACTTCTCAAGACGCTTTCGTCCACTGAATTCACCTTCTTTACTGTGTCTTCCTTTCTCTATCCTCATTCCTTCGTCCTTTTTGTCTTTTCCCTATCCTGGAGTTCTATCCTGCAGTCCTACTGTCCATCCTGCAGTCCTATAGCCTGTCCAACAGTCCATCCTACAGTCTATCCGAGAGTCTATCCTGCAGTCTTAGTCTATCGTGCAGTCCTAGAGTCTATGGTGTAGACACCCACCCACAGTGTGTCTAGTGATCGCTTGCCACTATAGGCAAGCTAACGTAGTCTATCATCCGTGTTGTCTGTCTGCCAGGCTACCTGTCAACCTGCCTTCCTGACTCCATGATTGCCTGTCTGCCAGGCTACCTCTCAACCTGCCTTCCTGACTCCATGATTGACTGTCTATCCCTCTCATTGACAGTCTATCCTCCTCACTGACAGTCTATCCCTATAATTGACAGTCTATCTCTATAATTGACAGTCTATCACTCTTACTGACAGTCTATCCCTATAATTGACAGTCTATCCCTATAATTGACAGTCTGTCCCTTTGATTGACTGTCTGTCCCTCTGATTGATTGACTGTCCCTCTGATTGACTGTCTTTCCCTCTGATTGATGGCTGTCCCTCTGATTGACTGTCCCTCTGATTGACTGTCTGTCCTGATTGACTGTCCCTTTGATTGACTGTCTGTCCCTCTGATTGACTGTCCCTTTGATTGACTGTCTGTCCCTCTGATTGACTGTCTGTCCCTCTGATTGACTGTCTGTCCCTCTGATTGACTGATTCTAACTGAAAAAATGTACTGGTTACCTAGTTTACTGATTAGCTGTGGCTTTGACTGTCTAGCTGTCTAACTGGTTTTTGGCTGGCTGGATGTTTGTTTGGCTGTCTGCCTCTGGGTGTCAGACTAGCTGTCTGTCAGTCGAACTCTAGTTGTCTGGCTGACAGATTAAATTAATTCTTGTCTTCCGGCTGTCAGTCAGTTTGCGCTGACAGGTGAGTGTTGAGTGGAAGGCCTGAGCCTGCCACCCCTCCCCCTCGCGCTCCCTCTCTCTCTCTCTCTCACTCTTATTCTCTCTCTCACTCTCTCTCTCATTCTCTCTCGAAATTAACCTAACTTTTTAAATTTTCTTTAAATGCCTGTACATGACCTGATGACCTGGAGTGTTTTTGGTCACCTGTGGGCGTGGGCGGTGTCATTGTGGGCGGGGGGTCAGTGTGGGCGTGTGCGGGGGGTCAGTGTGGGCGTGGGCGGGGGGTCAATGTGGGCGTGGGCGGGGGTCAGCGTGGGTTCTGATCTTCTACCAAAAGAAAAAAATGAAAAACAGGATTCCTGGTTGATCTGGAACACAAGAGTGTGGGCGTGGGCGAGAATCATTGGCGGGGCGGGCGTTTGGTTAGAATCATGGGCGCAACGTGGTCGCGGGCATGGGATTGAATCATGGGCGGAGCGACCTGCGTCTCCACAAGCAACCACAAGTGTAATCCTCGGGTAAACTACGACACAACGTACACGCACACACAAGAGGCCAGGAGCTATAAATCGACCCCTGCAACCACAATTAGGTGAGCACACACACGCAAGTTAACATGTAAACATAAGGTAAACCATATGTAAACAATAGGAAACCTCGCCGCCCACCTGCTGGCGAGTTATGTAAACACCGCCCACACACACACACACGTACACACACACACGTACACACACACATACACACACACATACACATACACACGTACACACACACACATACACACGTACACACACACACACACACGTACACACGTACACACACACACACGTACGTACACACACGTACACGCCCCTACACGTACACGCCCCTACACACACGCCCACACATACCTTTTACTACCCCACACACGCCCTCACGCCCCCTCTACCCTTGTGCCCAAGTGAGTCTGTGAAACAGGGGCGCGGGTGACAGGCGGAGGGGCACGCCCACGCCCACTAACATGACAAATGATGTAGTTATCACTTCTTTGTCGACAGCATACTTGGGTGGGCGTCTCCATGGTCTAACTGAGGGAGGGAGAAGTGAGGGAGGGAGAGAGGCAGAAAGTGAGAAGTGAGCGAGGTAGAGAGGAAGTGAGGGAGGTAGAAAGGAAGTGAGGGAGTGAGGTAGTGAGGGAGGTTGAGAGGGAATGAGGGAGGTAAAGAGGGAGTGAGGGAGGCAGAAAGTGAGAAGTGAGGGAGGTACAGAGGAAGTGAGGGAGGTACAGAGGAAGTGAGGGAGGTAGAGAGGAAGTGAGGGAGGTAGAGAGAAAGTGAGGGAGGTAGAGAGAAAGTGAGGGAGGTACAGAGAAAGTGAGGGAGGTACAGAGAAAGTGAGGGAGGTAGAGAGGAAGGATGTGACGGTAGGATGAGTGGGATAGAAAGAGAGAGAGAGAGAGGATAAAGAGGGAAGGAAGAAGACATAATGAAGGATGGAGGTAATCGAGTCAGTTTCCATCTCTTTGTTTCACAAGTTAGGAACTTCGAAGCAGCAGTGTGGGTCCAGGAGCAGGATCTCAACCTCCAGACTCTGAGAGTAAGCGCTGAATGGCCAGGTCTATTTACAAGCCAGGTCTATAAGCCAGGTCTATCTACAAGCCGGGCCTACCTACAATCCAGGTCTGCCTACCTACAATCCAGGTCTGCCTACAAGCCAGGTCTGCCTACAAGCCAAGTCTATCTACAAGCCAGGTCTGTCTACAAGCCAAGTCTATCTACAAGCCAGATCTATCTACAAGCCAGGTCTGTCTACAAGCCGGGCCTACCTACAATCCAGGTCTACCTACAAGCCAAGTCTATCTACAAGCCAGGTCTGTCTACAAGCCAAGTCTATCTACAAGCCAGATCTATCTACAAGCCAGGTCTGTCTACAAGCCAGATATATCTATAAGCCAGGTCTGTCTACAAGCGACGTCTATCTACAACCCAGGTCTATCTACAAGCCAGATCTATCTATAAGCCAGGTCTATCTACACGCCAGGCCTACCTACAAGCCAGGTCTACCTACAAGCCAGGTCTACCTACAAGCCAGGTATATCTACAAGCCAGGTATATCTACAAGCCAAGTCTATCTACAAGCCATGTCTACCTACAAGCCAAGTCTATCTACAAGCCAGGTCTATCTACAAGCCAGGTATATCTACAAGCCAGGTCTATCTACAAGCCAGGTCTATCTACAAGCCAGGTCTTTCTACAAGCCAGGTCTTTCTACAAGCCAGGTCTTTCTACAAGCCAGGTTTGTCTACAAGCCAGGTCTATCTACAAGCCAGGTCTATCTACAAACCAGGTCTGTCTTCAAACCAGGTCTGTCTGCAAACCAGGTCTGTCTACAAACCAGGTCTGTCTACAAACAAGGTCTATCTACAAGCCATGTCTGTCTACAAGCCAGGTTTATTTACAAGCCATGTCTGTCTACAATCTAAGTATCTTCAAGCCAGGTCTATCTACAAGCCAGGTCTGTCTACAAGCCAGGTCTATGTACAAGCCAGGTCTATGTACAAGCCAGGTCTATCTACAAGCCAGGTCTATTACAAGCCAGGTCTATCTACAAACCAGGTCTGTCTACAAGCCAGGTCTGTCTACAAGCCAGGTCTATCTACAAGCCAGGTCAGAGCCGTAAAGAGAGAGTAGTTTATTCAAACTGGGTATATTTCTACACCATAGGTGTAGAAATATACCTAGTTGGATGAATCTTATTAAAGCTGGTTGGCCCAGTGGCTTACGCGACGGTCTGGAGTTTTGAGACTCGGTGACCGCGGGTTCAAATCTCACCGTGGTATGGTTTGTTTCAATGTTGTTATTTTCAGTGAGTATGCAGACAGTGTTTATCTGCGGTTGCATTTCATGTGTGTTATGCAGACCCTTTTGTTTCTCTTTCTGCCTTGTTGACTGATCTTAGCACTGTGGTTTGTTACTGAGGTTCCCTTGTTGTCGTTGAGATTCCTTCTTGTTACTGAGGTTCCCTTGTTGTTACTGAGGTTCCCTTGTTGTCGTTGAGATTCCTTCTTGTTACTGAGGTTCCCTTGTTGTTACTGAGGTTCCCTTGTTGTCCTTGAGATTCCTTCTTGTTACTGAGGTTCCCTTCTTGTTACTGAGGTTCCCTTGTTGTTACTGAGGTTCCCTTGTTGTCGTTGAGATTCCTTCTTGTTACTGAGGTTCCCTTCTTGTTACTGAGGTTCCCGTGTTTCCACTAAAGTCACCCTAGTTTCTGTTGAGGTCCCTATATTTCCCTTGGAGTCCCAGTTTGATGTGTTCTTTTAGGTGAGGTTCATGAGTTTGTTACCGCGGTGAACCTGCAGGTGTTGTTCATAAGTTAGATCAGGTTGGTCTGTTCACCTGGAGTCAGGTTGTGGGTCTGGTCCAGCTTGTAGTGCTGGCGGACCAGGAGGGAGCCAGGTGGAGGAGGGGAGCTTAGACTGGGACACTAGGCTCTTCCAGCCGGCTTTCCGGCTTGTCTCAGACTGGCAGATGATTTCAAGGAGGGAGTTTTGCTCCATTCTCCAACTTGTTCTGAATGGTGACAAGCTGTCAGGTGGGACGCCACGGCTCAAGACATATTGCTAATTTATCTACGTTTACCAAGGGAAACACGGAGAAAAGGGACAGTTGCGGTCGACAGACATTTAGGGGGCAGGGGCGGTCGACAGACATTTAGGGGGCAGGGGCGGTCGACAGACATTTAGGGGGCAGGGGCGGTCGACAGACGTCTAGGGAGCAAGGGCGGTTAACAGATGTCTAGGGAGCAGGGGCGGTTAACAGATGTCTAGGGGGCAGGGGGAGTCGACAGACGTCTAGGGGGCAGGGGCGGTCGACAGACATCTAGGGGACAGGGGCGGTCGACAGACGTCTAGGGGGTAAAGGCGGTCGACACAGGAGCGGTCGACAGACATCTAGGCTTCATCTAGTATCCCTTGTAGTAATCTTTAGGCACTTGTGCTACAGTTAAGTAGCACAACTGTCGGACATGTGTTTTAGTCACCTTAAAAAACAAAAAGGCAGAATACCGTGACTGGAACTATACCGTGACTGGCACAATACCGTGACTGGAACTATACCATGACTGGCACAATACCGTGACTGGAACTATATCGTGACTGGAACAATACCGTGACTGGAACTATACCGTGACTGGCACAATACCGTGACTGGAACAATACCGTGACTGGCACAATACCGTGACTGGCACAATACCGTGACTGGAACAATACCCTGACTGGAACAATACCGTGACTGGAAAAATACCGTGACTGGCACAATACCGTGACTGGCACAATACCGTGACTGGAACAATACCGTGACTGGAACAATTTCGTGACTGACACAATACTGTGACTGGAACAATACCGTGACTGGAACAATACCGTGACTGGAACAATACCGTGACTGGAACAGTACCGTGACTGGAACAATACCGTGACTGGAACAATACGCCTCAGTATTGTATATCATGATGAAGGTTCAGACAGCCCTGGTATTAAAATTCATCCTTGGTTTGAAGTAATTCCCGACAGCTGAGTAGACAGAGAAACATCCAGCAGTTGCCTGTTACTTGCTGTCAGCTGTTTAGCCAGATTAACTCATCAGAGAAGCAGCGTACTGCTGTCTAGCAGACTGGCACACTCAGCCTCTCACCACCGTCCACTGGGGATTCGAACCAGTAGCACTGAGGTAGGTAGTAGACGGTACACACACACACACGTCTCTCTCTCTATCTCTCTCTTTTCTCTCTCCCTCTCTCTCCCTCTCTCTCCCTCTCTCTCTCTCTCTCTCTCTCTCTCTCTCTCTCTCTCTCTCTCTCTCTCTCTCTCTCTCTCCCTCTCTCCCTCTCTCCCTCTCTCCCTCTCTCCCTCTCTCGCCATAAGAGGAGGAATTGATAAGAAAATTCCTCCCATATCAGCTATCTCGCTCTTTCCATCTTCATCACCTGAAGTAAACTGATGATCAATTAATGCTAATTGATGAGTATCTGATGGGAATTGATGACCAGTTGAAGCTAATTGATTATCACCTGGTGGTGATGAATGATCACACAGCGACGAGTTGAGGTTCAAGACGGGCGAGGTTCAGGTTCAACCAACTCGGTTATGCCCCCCTCCTCCCCCCTCCACGTAAGGCGCGAAGGTTCATGGGTAGCGAAGCGCTAAACCCGCGTGGGCAGTTCGGTTGCGTGGCGTGTCGGATGCTCGCTGCTGTGTGTTGATGGCCATCCTGGTCTCTGATCAGGCGTGCTGTTCCCTCCGTGCCCACCTTTACTGTTTGGTAAAACGTACGTCAGTTGTGTGCAGGTGACGGAAGAACGTACGTCAGGTGACACGTGCAGGTGACGGAAGAAAGTACGTCAGTTGACACGTGCAGGTGACGAAGACGTCATGACACGGGTGACGGAAGAACGAGTCGCGTCTAGGCCAGTGAGGAAGACAGTCAGTGACGCGTGAGTGAAGGAAGAACGTACGTCAGTGACACGTGCAGGTGACGGAAGAACGTACGTCAGGTGACGCGTGCAGGTGAAGGAAGAACGTACGTCAGGTGACGCGTGCAGGTGAAGGAAGAACGTACGTCAGTTGACACGTGCAGGTGAAGGAAGAACGTACGTCAGTTGACACGTGCAGGTGAAGGAAGAACGTACGTCAGGTGACACGTGCAGGTGACAGAAGAACGTACGTCAGTTGACACGTGCAGGTGACGGAAGAACGTACGTCAGGTGACTTGTGCAGGTGACGGAAGAACGTACGTCAGGTGACGTGTGCAGGTGACGGAAGAACGTACGTCAGTTGACAGTGCAGGTGAGGAAGAACGTACGTCAGGTGACGTGCAGGTGACGATAGTTTTTACACTGTCATATAATTCGTCAATGGATATAAATTATATATCATTCATATATATATATATATATATATATATATATATATATATATATATATATATATATTTTGTCAGTGAATAGGTAAAACGGTAATTAGCAAGAACTCATCTAAAATTAAGTCCTTTCTAAAATTTTCTCTTATACGTTTAAAGATATATTTTTTTCATTTATGTTAATGTAAGAATTTATAATTTTGTACCAAGAGAAACTTTGAAAACCTACCTAACCTTATTACAACAAGCACAATTTAATTTAGCCTAACCCAACTAAATATATTTTAGATACGTTAACATTAATTTAATAATAAATAAACACAATGAAATATATTTTTTTCGTTATGTTCAGAATGATTTTGGCGAAATTATTGCATACACAAATTTTCACTTGTCTTATATGGCAAGGTGAGCGTTGCTATTTAAGCCAAAATCGCAAGTTTTACCTAATCGGCATGACATATATATATATATATATATATATATATATATATATATATATATATATATATATATGTATGTATATATATAAGTGGAAAAGAATCTTCTCTCTATAAACCATGCGTGTCGTAAGAGGCGACTAAAATGCCGGGAGCAATGGGCTCGTAACCCCTTCTGTAGAAAATACTAAAAAAAATAAGAAAAACTTTATAAAACTGGGATGCTTGAATGTGCGTGGATGTAGTGCGGATGAGAAGAAAGAGATGATTGCTGATGTTATGCATGAAAAGAAGTTGGATGTCCTGGCCCTAAGAGAAACAAAGCTGAAGGGGGTAGGGGAATTTCTGTTGGGAGAAATAAATGGTATTAAGTGACGAGTATCTGAGAGAGTTAGAGCTAAGGAAGGGGTAGCAATAATGTTGAAGGACCAGTTATGGAGAGAGAAGAGGGAATATAAATATAAATTCAAGGATTATGTGGATTAAAATTTAGGTTGGATGCGAAAAGTGGGTCATAATAAATGTGTATGCACCTGGAGAAGAGAGGAGTGTAGAGGAGAGAGAGAGATTTTGGGAGATGTTAAGCGAGTGTGTAGGAACTTTTGAAAAAAGTGAGAGAGTAATTGTGGTAGGGAACTTAAATGCTAAAGTGGGAGAAACATGTAGAGAGGGTGTAGTAGGTAAGTTTGGGGTGCCAGGTGTAAATGATAATGGGAGCCCTTTGATTGAACTTTGTATAGAAAGGGGTTTAGTTATAGGTAATACATATTTTAAGAAAAAAGAGGATAAATAAGTATACAAGATATGATGTAGAGCGTAATAACAGTAGTTTGTTGGACTACATATTGGTAGATAAAAGACTGTTGAGTAGACTTCAGGATGTACATGTTTATAGAGGGGCCACAGATATATCAGATCACTTTTTAGTTGTAGCTACAGTGAGAGTAAAAGGTAGATGGGATACAAGGAGAATAAAGCAGCAGGTAAGAAAGAGGCTAAGGTTTATAAGCTAAAGGGGGAGGCAGTTAGGGTAAGATATAAACAACTATTGGAGGATAGATGGATAGTGAGAGGATAGATGGATAGTGAGAGTATAGGCAATGGGGTTGAAGATGTATGGGGTAGGTTTCAGAATGTAGTGTTAGAGTGTTCAGCAGAAGTTTGTGGTTACAGGAAAGTGGGTGCGGGAGGGAAGAAGAGCGATTGGTGGAATGATGATGTAAAGAAAAAGTTAGCATGAGTGGTTTGTACAAAGTAGAAGTGATGGAAGGAGGGAAGAGTATATGGAGAGAAAAAGAGAGGTTAAGAGAGTGGTGAAGCAATGTAAAAAGAGAGCAAATGAGAGAGTGGGTGAGATGTTATCAACAAATTTTGTTGAAAATAAGAAAAAGTTTTGGAGTGAGATTAATAAGTTGAGGAAGCCTAGGGAACGATTGGATTTGTTAGTTAAAAATGGGAGAGGAGAGTTATTAAATGGAGAGTTAGAGGTATCGGGAAGATGGAGGGAATATTTTGAGGAATTGTTAAATGTTGATCAAGATAGGGAAGCTGTGATTTCGTCTATAGGGCAAGGAGGAATAACATCTTGAAGGAGTGAGGAGGAGCTTGTTGTGAGTGTGGGGGAAGTTCGTGACACAGTGAGTAATATGAAGGGGTTCACGGAAACCGGCAGACCGGACTTGAGTCCTAGAGATGGGAAGTACAGTGCCGGCACTCTGAAGGAGGGGTGTTAATGTTGCAGTTTTGTAACTGTAGTGTAAGTGTGCCTCTGGCAAGACAGTAATGGAGTGAATCATGGTGAAAGTTTTTCTTTTTCGGGTCACCCTGCCTTGGTGGGAAACGGCCGATGTGCTGACACTATACTTCCCATCTCCAGGACTCAAGTCCGGCCTGCCGGTTGTCCTGAATCCCTTCATAAATGTTACCGTGCTTATACTCCAACAGCACATCAAGTCCTAAACACCATTTTTCTCCATTTGCTCCTCTCTAACATGCTCACACATGCTTGCTGGAAGTCCAAGCCCCTCGCACACAAAACCTCCTTTACCCCCTCCCTCCAACCTTTCCTAGGCTGACTTCTACCCTGCCTTCCCTTCACTGCAAATTTATACACTCTCGAAGTCATTCTATTTTGTCCAGCCTCTCTACATGTCTGAAGCTCGGGAGTGTCCATAACCCAAGCACTTATAAGTTAAATAACGTAGAACTTAGCCATACAGATTGCGAGAAGGACTTGGGGGTGATGGTAAGCAGCAACCTTAAACCAAGACAGCAATGCCTAAGCGTACGTAATAAGGCAAATAGATTACTGGGATTTATATCAAGAAGTGTTAGCAACAGAAGTCAAGAGGTTATATTACAGCTTTATACATCATTAGTAAGGCCTCACCTAGATTACGCAGCTCAGTTCTGGTCTCCATATTACAGAATGGACATAAATTCGTTAGAAAACATTCAGCGTAGAATGACTAAATTAATACATAGCATTAGAAATCTTCTTTACAGAGAGTGTGCATAAATGGGGTTAAATCCGAATGGGGACTTGTAACAAGTGGTGTTCCACAGGGATCAGTCTTAGGCCCATTGTTATTTATAATATATATCAATGACCTTGATGAGGGAATTACTAGTGATATGAGCAAATTCGCCGACGACACGAAGATAGGTAGGATAATTGATTCAAACATAGATGTCATAGAACTTCAGGAAGATTTAGACAAACTTAATTCGTGGTCAGAAAAGTGGCAGATGCAGTTCAATGTAGATAAATGCAAGGT
Source organism: Cherax destructor (assembly GCA_009830355.1). Classification (NCBI taxonomy): domain Eukaryota; kingdom Metazoa; phylum Arthropoda; class Malacostraca; order Decapoda; family Parastacidae; genus Cherax; species Cherax destructor. The sequence goes on along the minus strand of WNWK01005819.1, from coordinate 1,630 downwards.
TCTGAGCTCGGGAGTGTCCATAACCCAAGCACTTATAAGTTAAATAACGTAGAACTTAGCCATACAGATTGCGAGAAGGACTTGGGGTGATGGTAAGCAGCAACCTTAAACCAAGACAGCAATGCCTAAGCGTACGTAATAAGGCAAATAGATTACTGGGATTTATATCAAGAAGTGTTAGCAACAGAAGTCCAGAGGTTATATTACAGCTTTATACATCATTAGTAAGGCCTCACCTAGATTACGCAGCTCAGTTCTGGTCTCCATATTACAGAATGGACATAAATTCGTTAGAAAATATTCAGCGTAGAATGACTAAATTAATACATAGCATTAGAAATCTTCCTTACGAAGAAAGATTGAAGACCCTAAAATTACATTCACTTGTAAGACGTAGAATGAGGGAGACATGATCGAGGTATACAAGTGGAAAATGGGTATTAACAAAGGGGGTATAATAAGGTCTTGAGGGGATCTCTCAAGAGAACCCGCAATAATGATTCAAGTTAGATAAGTTTAGATTTAGAAAAGGATATAGGAAGTATTGGTTTGAAATAGGGTAGTTGATAAGTGGAACAGTCTGCCTAGTAGGGTTATTGAAGCTAGGACCTTGGATAGTTTCAAATTTAGGTTGGATAAATTCATGAGGAGAGGGTTGGATTGAGTGGGACTCGCGCATGAGTGGGTAGAATTGTCAAAGCTTATTTCTTGGGTAGCATTGAAAATTGGGTTGAGCAAATATTCTGTTAGTGGGACGGATTGTGAAGGACCTGCCTAGTATGGGCCAACAGGCCTGCTGCAGTGTTCCTCCTTTCTTATGTTCTTATGTTCTTATGAACCACCTCAACAACCCCTCCTCAGCCCTCTGGATAATAGTTTTGGAATCCCCACCTCCTCTTCCAAACTACGAATCCTCTGCTTATATTCACACCACACATTGACCTCAGACATGACATCTCCACTGCCTCCAGCCTTCTCCTTGTTGCAACATTCACAACCCATGCCTCACACCCATACAAGAGCGTTGGTATAACTATACTCTCATACATTCCCTCTTTGCTTCCATGGATAAGTCATTTGTCTCCACAAGCTCCTCAGTACCCTCACCTTTTCCCTTTGTCAATTCTATGATTCACCTCATCTTTCTAGACCCATCTGCGACACATCCACTCCTAAATATCTGAATACATTCACCTCCTCTATACTCTCCCTCCAATCTGATATCCAGTCTTTCGATTAATTTTGTTATCCTCATCACCTTATTCTTTCCTATATTCACTTTCAATTTTCTTCTTTTAATACCCTACCAAACTTATCCACCAACCTCTGCATATAAAAGAGGCCAACAGCCGGATGGCCAGCAATAAGAAGTCGCCCAAACATATGCAAATACGATGGCAGTCAAAGCATCCAAATGAAATTTATATATTATATTGTATATTATATATAACGTCTGCATTATGTATTATATAAAACACACACACAAACTGAGCATTAACAGCAGCATATAAAAAACATACACAGAAAAACAGTAAACACACACACACACACACACACACGGTGCTCTTTATTTAAATTTTATAAAAGAGTTTGAAGGAAGTTAGAAATAACTCGAGCAAGAGCGAGGAAG
>WNWK01005818.1:92500-114332 GCA_009830355.1 Cherax destructor | reverse complement strand
ATTTTCACTGTTTAACCAAAGAATTGCTGTTGTATTATATGCAACATGTATTTTGCATGTTTATGAATTATAAATGTATATTTATTGGAAACTAATAAAATGTAAAAAAAAATTAGGTCTCTGATTCCACGTCCAGCACTGGTGGTGTGCGGATGTGTTGGCTCTCCCCTAGCAGACGCTTTGGGAAACTTATTTTTCAGCCAAGATGGCTGCTACCTACAGACGGTGAGTCAACACTGTTTGTGTTGAGCTAGTGCAGGGTGCTATTCTACTGGCCAATGAAGATGTGCTCTTGACGGCCATTCTACGCGACACGTATGGAGTGCCATACGAGGATTTATACGGCATGTCAGTGAATGGAACCCGGCGTATTTTCGTCAAATTTGCCAGTACTGAGGCGTACCAGCGAGTGGTGGATGTTTTTTTTTTTTTACATTTTATTAGGTTTTCGGTACATGTAATTCATATACAAACAAAACAATCAAAGGTGTATAAACACAAAGAACATTAACAGCGAGTAAACCTTGCCAACATCAATGGAAATAAACGCTATGTCACAAATAACAGCCCAATACGAACTGCGTGCAAGGTGATAAAATTAACATACAACTAAAGGTAAACCCAGTGCCGAGACCCGACACCGATATAAATTCCTAGTGAGATTTTTACCTTCATGGAATGTGAAGGACCTGCCTAGTATGGGCCAACAGGCCTGCTGCCGTGTTCCTCCTTTCTTATGTTCTTATGAATCATCCTTACAAAGCATTAAGGACTTGCACCCTACATATGCCACATATTTCCCAATAAGGGATCCCCCCCAACCTAACAATTTGCATTAACCTTATAATCTGTAAGCTCTATGTTCATGAGGTTACTTTTAACAAAAAGTATCCTAATAAATTCACACCAAAGCCCTCAAATTTTTGCTTTCATAGCCACAAGAAACCCCCATACACAATTATGCAAAATTAATACCAACACAATTAACATCTATTACTTTTAATTTTAAATGTTGCATTAATACTAACAACACTTATACACGTGTAAATTCATGACCTCCTACAACATGTGTTGGGCATACCTGATGCCCTATCAGATTACCATCAACATGCCACAGAGTATTTTAAACGTAAATTACAAATATAAGCTTCTGCCCCCAAAAAAATATGTGGCCAATGTATTATTCCTAAACTGTTAACATTGGAAACCTAACTACAATGGAACAATGGTAAATTTGAATATACATACAACAGACTGTTACCCCCCATCCCCACTCATACCTTGTCTCAAACAATATTATATTATCCAACCCCGACTTTATATTAAGGTGCAACATGAGCACGATCATGACCTTTCCATTGGCCTATGCACCGAGACCCACGGTAACCGCAACACATGTTCCAGTTACCTTGACCATCTACTGGTAGAAACCAACCAACCCCAACACATTCACACCAGATGCAACCCAAACACACACACCCTCCCCCCCCCGGCTTCAGAGAACCAGCCAAACCTATGTACAACCCCTGACTCCCCCCCCCCTTACCAACTTGACCAACATCCATTCCCCCCATTCATACAACTCATCCACTACCCAAAAAAAAAAAAAAACCTAACATCACTTGTCACAGCATAGAATGTCTACCGTCACCCAAAGTAAATAATACCCCCACCATCCCTCCCCCCGTTCTCCAATCACACGTCCCTATCTCCTATAAACAAACAACATCCCTTTCCCCTAGACCCCAACCCCACAGGTCAAGCCCACTCAAACCCCTCCAATCCTCTCAATAGCCCCTTGACACTTAATGATCTGTAATCCTCCGAAAATGCAGAACCCCAACCCTTCCCATATAGCAAACGATTCCGACACTTGGTTCGGTATATATGAGCCACCACCGCCTTTATTCTTTCCCAAATGCCCACCTCTCAATTTCCACGACACAAACAAATTCCACCATGCAGTACATTAAACCCTTTTTGTCCCTATGACACCCCCAATCCAAGAAAATTGCCCTTAACAAAGGTACTCCCCCTCCCCCCAATTTCCTCAACACCTATCCCATCCACCACCTTACCCCTTCCAATGCCTCACAAAAATATATGGCATGCAAGACAGTCTCCGGCATGCCACACCTCTCGCAACCCCCATCTTTCACACACCCCACGCACCGAGACCACCTAACAACTGCACCACATGGACAGAAATGTATATTAAATCCAATTAAGACTGTACTGGGATGCACTTCAGCCAGCTATCGGGACAAGAGCAGCGAAGGTGGCGTGAAGATCCGCCACAATCTGGTAACTGTGCACAATATGAGTCCTCATTAGCAACCACTGCAAAACCAACACCACTCTCGGTCTCTGACCTGTCAATGAAACCTTGATCCTTGAAGCATTAACATTCAAAATAAAATCTCCCTTGCTGCAACCGCCCCATGTAGAAACCTATACATCAGCTCACGATTCCTTCCCAATAAACGTAATTCCCGAAACCCCCCCAAATTCCTTTCGTCATAAACTGGATATATCGCCTCCCCCTCCAGCACCCCCACCCCACCTCCTAACCTCATAAGCACAGCAACTTTTAAATTTTGCGGTTCCTTTATGACCATCATATTGCGCAGCCAATCCCTGCACTGTACCAGGTCCCTCCCCTTCCACCATTCACCCAACTCTCTCAACACACTCTCCACCCAGGTCTCTCCCCCCATCCCCCCTCCTCATCACACAACATTTCATATACATGCACATCAACCTCTTCTCCAGCCAAATCAGACCCAACCCCCCCATATGGGAGAGAGGTTATAGAAGACTTAGTTAGAACAGGTGTGGTGGTGTTGGTGGCGAAGAGGGAGGATTTGAAAAGCTTTAAGGATTTTAGGGTAATTGCGTTGATGAGCACAGATTACAAGATCTATGCGAAAATTCTAGCAAATAGGTTAAAGAGGGGAGTGGGGTCCTGGCTACATGGGGGGCAATATGGCATTTCGGGTAGAAGTATGAGACATGGACATAGGAGAATTAAGGGGTTCATAGAAGAATGTCATGAGGGTGGTGTTCTGGGGTTGGATTGGGCCACTGCGTGTGATAGGGTTAATAGAAAGGTTTTACTGGATATTATGAAACAAATGGGGTTTGGGGAAGAGGTAGTAGGATGGGTGAAACAGTTATATGAGAAGGCGGTTTTTAGGATTCAGATAAATGGTAGGTTGGGGTGGGCCATAGGTATGGGAAAGGGTATAAGACAGGGTTGTCCATTATCCCAGATTTTATTTGCCATTCTACAGGACCCTTTTTATAGATTAGTTGAGGGTGGAGTAGGGGTACAGGGGGAGGGGTCAAGTTTAATGGCGGATATAATAGGTTACGTGGATGACACAACTCTGTTAATAACTTCTGTAGGAAGCTTGCGTTGGATAATTGATATGGTGGAGAATTTTGGTTTGTTAACTGGTATGAAGGTGAATAGAAGCAAATCATTATTGTTGGAGGTAGGTAGGGGGTACGTTAGGAGTAAGGGAAGGTTGGATGTGTGTGCAGGAATTGAAGGTGTGGGGGATAGTGTTTTGTAATGACTTAGTAAGGGCCAGGGAGAATTCAAAGGGGGTAGTGAATAGGGCTTTGGACAGGATGAGAGGTTGGGGTGTCAAGGAAGTGACTCTGATACAAAGGGTGATAGTGGTTAATGTATTAATATACAGCAAACTATGGTTCAGGGCTGGAGTTTTCCCTCTTCTGGAGGACATTCGTAGACTGGAAAAAGGAGTTATGCAGTTTGTCTGGGCAAGAGGTAGGCATTGGCTCAGTAAGGAGGTGGTGGAAACTAGAGTGAAGTGGGGTGGGTTGGGTTGGGTTTGGTACGTTGAGGAGGAGACTAAGGAGCGTTTTTTTGAAGCAGGAATTTTTGTTAATGGGAGGGAGGGGGTTTAGGAAAATAGGGGAGTGATGAAAGAGGCGAGGAAGTGGTGGGGGTAAAGAACTGATAAGAGTGTGAGAGTGTCCTTAGGTTCCTCTTGGTAGCACGGTCGCCGGGGAAGGTTAAATTGCGTAGGTTGGATGGGATTAGTGGTAGTGAGGTGGTGTTGCAAGGGGAGGCGATGTATCCTATGTATGAGTAGAAAAGTATTTGGGTTGGTTGAGAAAAGTACGGGTGATTCCGAGGGTTAGGGAATTGGGCTACAGATTTTTGCATGGTATACTGGCATCGAGGGGTCAGCTTTATGTTATGGGGTTGGCGAAGGATGGGGAATGTCTTAAGTGTGGGGAATGGGAAACGGCTTTCCATGTTGTATATTTGTGTGAGATTGATTTTGGTCAGAGTATGGTTGGAGAGAGTTTTGGGTTGGATGGGGGGGGGAAGTTTCAGTGTTACGGGCTATGAGTTTGGAGCTGAGAATTCCCGGAAGGTGTACGTAGGGCTTTAACATATATCATGTTGGACAACATATATAGGATTTGGATTATGATATGGATGGAGTAGTGTTAGTTAAGGTCTTAGCAGCGGTTTTTGTTAAGACAAAATATAGGAATAAGGAAATTTATGGTAGGAGTTGGGTTACAAGTTTTCCTGAGGTATACAGGGACATGACAGTGGGAGGGTTACTCAGGTTGAGGGGGAATGAGTAGGGGAGTGGGTGGGTAGGGGTTTTGTCTAGCAGGAGGGAGGGTGGTTTGTGGGGTTAGATGTGGAGGAGGTAAGTGGAGGGCTGTAAGTAAGGGGGAAGGTTGCTCTTAGCGTTTTTTATATTTTGGTTTTTAAGGGCTATGGGTGTGGCGGTGTTTGGTAGGAGTGGTTTTGGACACTCCATATGGGTGGTATGCCTGTTAGATAAGAGAAAGTGTATTAGAGACATGTTTGAATCATATACTTTTATAGCATTGTATAAGGCCAAGGCCAGGTTCTGTTATGTTGATTAACTGTCATGTAATTATATTTATGTACTTCCTTGTTTAAAGAATGGTGTCTTATAGTACCCTTTTAATACAAGACAAGGATATGTTCATCTTTGGATGTTTATTGTGTATGGACGGTGTTCTAGCAGATCTAGTTTTGATGAAAGTACTGGTGTATTACCTTGTTGTTAGTACATATTTTGGGAGCCAATGGTTGGTTACTTTGTAATACTATGGAGTATTACTTTTGACTTTTTACGTATATGTAATTTACTTTTTGCATAGGAATAGTGCGTACTCTGGTTATGTATGTATGTTTATGTGGTAGGTTTGTGACAGTGGGGGTTATTCATACTTGTGTATAATGAATTGCTTTAGGTGGTGACAAATGGTTTTGTATAAATATGTTTAGTAACATAATAACGTTATGTTTAATTGTACAATAAGTGCATAGTAGGTAGTAATGTATAGTTTTTGTAAATACCATGTTCCATGTTAAACATGGGTTGTGTATTAAAGTGCAAACACTCTTGTGTGGGATTTGCTAGTTTTGATATGAAATTTTGTGTCAGGGATCAGGTGGGGTTTTGGTTGTGGTAGGAGGGGGCAGGGGGTTATGATATAATATATATTCATGTTTGTATGTTGATTGGAAGTCTGGATTTTGGGGTTTTGCCGTTAATGTTTATGGCATATTATTGTTAAGTTGTATTGTACGTGAAGTTTGTAATAAAATATATATATATATATATATATATATATATATATATATATATATATATATATATATATATATATATATATATATATATATAAAATTAGGTCTGTTGGAGAGGCTTGAAAATGTTTAGATGCATTCTGTCATTCTATAGAAGACTAGAAGTGTAATTCCTCGTTGAATGTGGTTGGCTGTGTCTGGCTGACTGTGTGCCTGGCTGGTTATCTGGTTGGCTGTGTGCCTGGCTGGCTAGCTGGATGGCTGTGTGCTTGGCTGGTTGTATCTGGCTGGCTGTGCGCTTGGCTGGTTGTATCTGGCTGGCTGTGCGCTTGGCTGGTTGTATCTGGCTGGCTGTGCGCTTGGCTGGTTGTATCTGGCTGGCTGTGCGCTTGGCTGGTTGTATCTGGTTGGCTGTGTGCTTGGCTGGTTGTATCTGGCTGGCTGTGTGCTTTGCTGGTTGTATCTGGTTGGCTGTGTGCTTGGCTGGTTGTATCTGGCTGGCTGTGTGCTTTGCTGGTTGTATCTGGCTGGCTGTGTGCTTGACTGGTTGTATCTGGCTGGCTGTAGGCTAACTACATATTTGTCTTCCTGCGTGTCTGGCTGGCTGCACATGTCTCAACTGGCAGTTACGCTATGTCTAGCTGGCTGCGTGTCCTTCAGGCTAGATGTGTTTCTGTTTTATAATATTAAAATATGGTAATTATTTGGGTCAGTGTGTAATGTAGGTTAGCATGTAGTAATGGTAGTAATTACAGTACTTATGTAATGAAGACGAGTGACAACCTCCCACCTCGACGTCCTGCTGGTCACTGCCGTCTGGAGTTTAAATTTTTTCCACTTCAAGTGGGTAGTTGTGGCCGACTGTCACCTCTCTATTACTATTCAACAAATTATTTGTTTTCTGAATGAGGAATCAGAGTAAACTCTAATGTATGACTCCTGGTGTATATGCCCCTGGTGGGTTGAATTGGTTTAAAGCCTATCGACTACACACTAACAGCACCTTTCAAGGCAGGTGAAATTGCTGACCTAGAAAATATAGAGAGAACCTTCACGGCACATTACTGTGATAAAACACCTCAATTACTGGGTATCAGCGGTATCCAGGGATACCGAGTCAACATAAAGTACTAATAACAAAGCCGTCAGTATGTAGATGGTATAAAAGTCTTTCAGTGAAGGCACGAAATTATATATTTTTATGATCATACATTTTGTAGGTGGTGTTTCAATGATGTTGTGATATATGATATAAATGTAGGATTAAAAGTATATAGGAACAGATGGCTTGTGTGACCCAATGAGAGCGTTATAATTATAGTATTATGATTATGAAATTTATGTACAAAGTCTGTCTCATAAAGGTATTGCATAAGGAGTATTCATATATATTATATATATTAACATTTGTACATATTACGTGCAAGACACGTCTCTAGTGTATATAACGTAAATTTGTAACCCCGATGTACGAGGGAAGTATAAGGTTTAATATTATATGGTAAAGGTTTCTATTATATGGTGTCGGGTTTATTGATTCCAGCTGATTATCTATTGCATACCTGCTCTGTTAAAATGTATAATTCATGACACATATACAATTGTAAATTATGCTTTTAAATAAAATATAAAAAAAAATTACTGGGAACGCTTGAAGTTCCTAAACCTGTACTCCCTGGAACGCAGGCGAGAGAGATACATGATCATATACACATGGAAAATCCTAGAGGGATTTTTTTTATATATTTTATTGAATAAACAAAATCAATACATTACAAAGACAGAAGCATCATACAAAATAATAAACTGTAAAGTTACAATTCCAGACCTTCCTTTGCCTGGAAATGCAAAATAATAGATAACCACATAACCCACTTAAGACCCTATACGTAATGCAACCATACCATACACAAATACAAATATGGAACCTCAAAACATAAGAAGGACATTCCGGAATGGAAATAAACCCCAAAGGGCGAAAATAAAAGAAAAAAATTAAAAAAAATTGTGTACATTATCGTGCATAAAAGCAAAAATGTACTCTATGACATATTACAAAATTTAAGGAGAAGTACAAAAGTCCCTGCATGTACAATTCCACACACACTATTGATCATTAAACATCGGTTATGAAGGAACACAGGAGACATAAGCAAAAATATTCAGAAGGAACACACACACCATACAACCAACCAACACAGAGGTGGCCAACCCTTATGCCTTCCCATGATCCCTACACCCGAAAAAACAAAAACAAAAAACCAACCTAAGCCCATCCTGAAGAACTTTCCTTCCTCCCCCGAACACACAGCCACACACCCCCCTCCTACTGTCGCCCCGTCCAACTTGTAAGAAGTCTACCGTCATCACCCACCCCGCCAAACCCCCAATACACACCTACACATACATGACCCTACCATACCTAACACAAACACACGCCCCCCCCAATCGCAGAAAAAAAGCCCCTAACAACCCCTATAATAACCCACCCACTGTTAGATTCCTGTAAGCCAGACTAAACTTCTCATCCCAACCACCCCCACACACCAGCCTGTTTCTACACTTCGTACGAAACATTCTTGCAGCCAGAGCCCTGATCCTTTCCCGGGCCACCACCTCCCACAACCACCAAGACCCACACACGAAATCTACCACACAATACATGAGACCTCTCCTGTCACCGCCTACCAATCCACCGAAGTCCAGGAAAAGGGCTCTCAACACCTGAGTCCCTCCCCCCCAGCTTGTGTACCCCCCCCATCCATTCCCTCACATGACCCAAAGCCTCACAGAAATAAATCACGTGCAGTGCCGTCTCCCCCATGCCACACCTCTCACATCTACCGTCCTGTACCAACCGTCCCAAGCAAGAATCTGTACATTTGTTCCCGATCCCTCGCACATAACCTGTCCCCTAAAATTTCTCCATATCCGTACCCAATCGTATACCGGGAAAACCGCCACACCCTCTACTACCTGATCCCCCTCACCAAAACCCATCATCAGTTTCACCTTCAACTTTTGCGGTTCCACTATGACCAATAAATTCCTCAACAAATCTCTACCGTATTCAATCTCCTTTCCCCTCCACCACTCCTGCACCTCCCACAACACTTCCACCACCCCGTTCCCCTCCTCTCTCCAAACCCTCTCTCCTCACCAGGCAACGTTTCACATACATACAAACCAGCCTCTTCTCCAACCATATTAACCCCAAACCTCCCCTCCCAACCCCATTCCTAACCACATCCTTCCGCAACCAATGCCTCCCATTCGCCCAGATATACTTGAAGACCCTACATTCAATCTCATTTACATCCGCCCTCAACAGAGGGTACACACCAGCTACATACCAAATCCTACTGTATACTAACGTATTCACAGCTATGACCCTCTGCTGCAAGGTAAGATCACTCGGCCTCCATGCTTGCATACACATCTGTACCCAGTGCACCACCCTACCCGAATTCACCTCCCTTGTCCGATACCTGTCTAGCATGTACACCATACCACAAATAGTGATGCTATCCACCACCACCCAACCATGGCCCTGACCCAATCCCCCCACCCATGATCCTACCTCCAACAATTTAGATTTCTCACTATTCACTGTTGCCCCACAAAATATCTGTAAACACCTCCTAACCATCTCCAACCCAACCTCACTTCCCAAGAGCACCGTTGTGTCATCCACGTAACCTACGATGCCCTCTATCCCACAGCCCCCTCTTGCACCCCACGGTCCATTAGACGATAGAAAGGATCTTGTAAAGATAAGATTTCTTCAGATTTTTAACCCTGGAGGGTTAGCCACCCAGGATAACCCAAGAAAGTCAGTGCGTCATCAAGGACTGTCTGTCTTATTTCCATTGGGGTCCTTAATCTTGTCCCCCAGGATGCGACCCACACCAGTCGACTAACAACCCAGGTACCTATTTGCTGCTTGGTGAACATGAGAACAGGTGTAAGGAAACACGTCGAAATGTTTCCACCCGCCGGAAATCGAACCCGGGCCCTCTGTATGTGAAGCGAGAGCTCTAGCCACCAGACTACCGGGCCACCTCCACCAGACCACCGGGCCACCAAGCTAAGAGAATCTGCGACAGGGGACAACCCTGCCGCAGATCCCTGCCCATCCCCACCACACTCCCAAGCCTCCCATTCACCTGTATTCGAACACAGGCCCCCTCATATAACGTCCTGACCCAATCCACAACCTCCTCCCCAAAACCCTGTCTCCTCAACACCTCAAACAAAACCTCTCTTTTCACACTATCATACGCCCCTCTCCAGTCCAAAGCTAGAATGCCCTCCCTACTCCTGTCTAAAAAGTCCTTAATCCTCTCATACCCCATAAGCATGCCCCTTCCCAGTATCACCCCTGCCCCCCCACAATCATCCCCTCAAGCACCCTTTTCATCCTGTTACCCAGTAATTTGGCAAAAATCTTATAATCAGTGTTCATAAGCACCAACGGCCTGTAGTTACTCAACCGGTTACCCACCTTCCCTTTCTTCACCAATACCATCATGCCCATTCCCATCCCCTGTCCCATCCTCCTAACCCTCCTCATCCTATTCATTACTTCCGTCACACAACCCCTCACACTATCCCAGTTATCCTTGTAGAACTCATTTGCCAACCCATCAATACCAGGAGCTTTCCCTCTACTCATCCCACTTACCGCCTCCCAAACCTCTGCCTCACTAATGACTCTCCCCCACCTCCCTCACCCAACTTCTCCAATCTCCCCCGTATCCCCTCTATCAGTTCATCACGAGCCTCCCTCCATACACCCACACTGCCCAGATACCTCTGAAACCATTTGTCCATGTACACCCCAATCGCTTCCGTACCCCTTATTTTCCCAGCTCGTAACCATCCACACTCTCCTCCACCTCCATCCTTTCCATTGTCATTCTCTCCCTACGCACTCTACATTGTCCCAATACGTGTTTTGAAGGTCTATCCCCACCCACAAAACATCATCAATACCCGCTTGTATCATACATGCCCCAAACCTCTCGTTCTGTATCTCTATCAACCTATTCTTCAATTCCCTTATCTCCCCCTTAACCTCGCGTCCCGCCTCTGCGTAACAACTCCGTAATTGGCCTTCAATATATTGTTGCATCCCATATCTCCATCTCCCCTCCTCCTTACCCAAACCTTGATAAAACTTACGAATCTGCAGCTTTCCCACCAACATCCACCAACCCACCACATCTTCCTTCCGTCGACCTCGTTCCCATAACCCATCCCACCAACCCGCAAACTCCGCCCTTTTACCCACACCCGATAACAGCCTCATGTTCAATTTCCAGTACCCCCTGAACCAACTGGCCGCACCTGACCAATCTACCTCCGCCAACATCCCCCTATGGTCAGAAAAACCCACATCCACATAACTAATCCTACCTACCACCACGGACCCCGACACATAAATTCTATCTAACCTGGCCCCGTAATCTCTCCTTACAAAAGTACACTCCCCCGGGCCCCCAACCCCAACTACATCCCCCAACCCCGCACTCCGCAATAAATCTCTCAACTCTCCTAACACACACCCGCTCTCCCTAGGCTCAACATCCTGCACCCTAATCATGCAATTAAAATCCCCTCCCACAATCGACACCCCTGGCAAACCCCGAAAAGCATAAATCATTACATCCCTTACAAAGTCCACCTTCACCTTCCTGGAATGATCCGCCGGCATGTAGACACCCAGGAAACATACCCTCACCCCACCCCACTCCCCCTCTACCCAAACTATTCAACCCCCCACACTCTTCCCATGCAAATAATGTAAAAGGGCTAGATTCTGTGACCACTACCACCACTCCTCCCTTTAATTTTCCAGACTAACCAGCATACACCTTGTACTCTTTCAACATCAACTCACTCCCACATCTAAAATTGTGTTCTTGTAAAAAGGCCACATGCACACCATACCTCCTTAAAGTGACTTCTACCTACGCCCGTTTAATCTCATCTCGTAACCCATTTACATTTAATGTTAGACACTTGAAAACTCCTGTAAGGGTTTGCCCTTCAGCCGCGATGGAGGCTGCGAGACTGCCTTTCCCTTACCAGCTTTACCCATCAGCTTCCCACCCTTGATCTGTTCACTACCATGCAACAACCCCAGGTCCTTTCTCGCCACTTCCACCATTGACTTTTTACTTGTCCTCTGTGCTGGTGTTAACATATCTTCACTATCAGTCCCCGTGCCTGGTCTTTTCCTTGACCCTGGCACCACTTCCATACTTCCATCCATTTCTACACTCTCCTGCCTGTGCACCTCTACCGATAATTGCTCATAAACAATGGCTTACTGCTCCGCACAGCTGTTCACCAACTCATCCACCACACACTCAGCCTCAATCATACCCTCACATGCCTCCCCACTGAGTACCGGCAATGGGTCATCCAACAACTCCTGCAATGCCTCCACCAAAGGGGCTTCCTCTATGCTGTCAGTCAGCGCCTCAGCGCCAGCAGCAGGCACCTGCACCACCGACCGTGGCAGCGTCTGACACACCACCGTCGACCCTTCGACAATCTCACTCCATAGTTTAGGTCCAGCCTCCTTGTCAACCACCAGGTCCTGCACCTCCTCCCGCATCCCGTTGCCCCAGTCTCATCGTCCATCATCCACTCTAGGTCCCCTCCTCCACATGCAGTCCGCCGCCATATGCTCATACGCTCCACACAACCTGCATGTCTTCTCTGTCCCGCGTACCTTACGTAGAGCTGGGTCCTAAAATCCTGCAGGACAACAAGAAGGGATGGGCCATCGTAAAGTCATCTTTAGTGAGTACGTCCCTTCGAACAGACCCACCAACGGTCCCTCGCTCCACTTCCCAGCCATTGCCGCATGCACGATGCCGTAAGCTCCAAATGCGTCGCTGATGTCCATGGGGTCTGATTCGAATGGAACATTCTTGACCCTGATCCACGTGTAGGTACGCGACACGTCTTTCAGTCATACTTGTAAACCAGAATGCACTGTATATACCCTGTCTTGATGGCGGTCTACGGTCCTCTTGTAAGCTTCAGCCGTCAAAAACTTGACGAAGACTCTGTTAACGCCATTTAGAGCCACTCCGTACAAATCTGTCTCCAACCCGTAGACATCTCGTAATATATTAGGCAGCACTGTCATCACTGTAGCCTGTTGCAACACCCCAGTCACCATGTCTATACAGACGGTATTAATCCTGCGTCTGCTCGCCGTCGCCATGTTGACAGAAAATGAAGTTTCCAGTGACTAGAGGGATTAGTACCAAACTTGCACACGAAAATCACTCCCTGTGAAAGCAAAACACTCGGCAGATGATGCAACATTCCCACAATGAAAAGCAGGGGTGTCACTAGCACGATAATAGACAACACAATTAGTGTCATGGGCCCAAGACTGTTCAACTGCCTCCCAGCATACATCAGGGGGATTACCAATAGACCCCTGGCTGCCTTTAAGCAGGCACTGGACAGGCACCTAAAGTCAGTACCTGACCAGCCAGGCTGTGGTTCGTACGTTGGATCACGTGCGGCCAGCAGTAACAGCCTGGTTGATCAGGCCCTGATCCATCATGAGGCCTGGTCACAGACCGGGACGCGGGGGCGTTGACCCCCAGAACTCTCTCCAGGTAAACTCCAGGTATACACGATGATTGTTGAGGCTTCGTGTTACCTGTAGCCTAACACCACTCAAGACTACTTTAATTCTAAATTGGAGGATTAGAGCATATTCTCAGAGTATATCCACCGAGAGATATACACTTCTCGGTATATACACTCTTGATATATATACCGAGAATACTATTCCATTTGTATCACGGTCAAGGGAAGTGATTTTGTCCGCCCGAGTTGCAACATCCCAATATTTTTTGGTTTTAATTTCACCCTCAATAGTCGAAATTATCGAAGCTGCAGCCTTACGATATATGTAGAATTGTATGATCATTATTTTCTTAGCTAAATTTGTAAGAGCATGTGTGAAATACCGTATATAAATATTAAAAAAAAACGAGAATATTTAAGTATTATTATTATTATTATTATTATTATTATTATTATTATTATTATTATTATTATTATTATTACGTAGAGAATATATGTGTTGTAAAAACACTGATGTTTCATACTTTATTTCATAATGTTTTTTTATTCTTGTCATTTGTCTGTTTCATCTAGGTTATTATAGTTCTTGTAATATATAAAAAGTCCAAGATATTTTACCATGACAGAAGGGACCAGGGTTGATAACACACATATGCAACAAACATATAATATGGTTATAACTATGGCCATAATTTTTAAAGGGGTGGAGGGATAATCCAGTGGAAGGCCTCGGTCAGATGACCAAAAGCAACAACGGCGGGTCATCATCTAAGACCCGCGTCAGGAAACACTTGTCCTGTTTCCAAACGAACCTTACCTAACCTAACCTTACCTAACCTAACTAACATATGCAACAGTTATGTATCTTTATTCCGAAATGTTTGGCCTCTACATCAGGCTTCTTCAGTCGCATACAGAGGAGGCAGCAGACTAAAGAAGCCTACTGTGTAGGCGAAATATTTCGAAATTAAGATACCTAACTGTTGTACATGGGTCTTACTTATCAACCTGTCAGTATTATGTACCATTATCTTTTTCGGATTGAGGTTTTGTTAATAATAGAGTGAGCAGCGTAGCTAATACTGCATCGTGAAGGATTAGATTTAGATTTTGCCACCGAGGTGGCTAGTTTATTGTGCACCCCATATCCATCCTGTGGACGGTAGCCAATTTAATTAATAAAAATAACACATTTTATTTTATACAACCTAACATCAATGTACCAAATGCGTTAAGGAAACGGAAATATTGCTGCATTGTCCAGAAAAATAGGAGGCGAACTCTTCTCTAGGCTGAGGGACTCATTCGCGCTCTCTCAGCCGACGCAGCAGGGTGTTTAGCGGGCTAGCTCCTGGATTATCAAGGATAGCTCCTGATCAAAGAGGCTGACACGGAAAGACTGAACAGGACTCAGTGTGAATGTTCTGGGAAGATTCCAGAGCAGCAAGAGGACATCCCAGTGCATCGTTTCAGCATAAATAGTGGAAGTGTTAAACAGTTTGTGAGGTGTGTGGAGCTGAGGGTATCCAAGTCAGGCGGGAGCAGTCAGTGCCTTCCTCCCTCACGCAGCAGGGGGGGAGGGGGCGGGTTGTGTGGGTGAAGATGAAGAGAACATTGTTTTGGGGAGCCACTTCAAGATGCCCAGTGCCGTTCACCCCCCTCCCCGAGCTGCCCCATGTGTGGTAAACAGTGACCCTCTCATAACCCCTCACCCCTGCACCTCAACCATTCAACCCCCCCTGCCTCACCCACCCCACTCCCAGCGCTACCCCAACTGTAGGTTTTTTCCTCCCAGCCCACGATGTCAGCGATGGCACAGGGTGTGCCGGGCTCATGGGAACCTCCACTGAGAGGCAGCACCGTGGAGTTCGACGGCGAGGCAGCTGTCAGGTGTGCCACAGGCAGTGTGCACTCAGTTCATCAAGTTTCGACATCCGTGCACACGGTGGATGTCTGGGCACCCAGAGGGCTCCAGGTGGGAACAACCAACAGCCCCTCCCAGCAGACAGAGGGCCTGGGATCTGCAATCAACTTGGCGTCCACCAGGACATTGACTCATCCCCAGGGCAACTCTCCCACGGGCTGCTAGCGAAGTCGCTGACCTCTTGGACCTCTTGGGGGAAGGTCGATGGTGCTCCTGCAAGCAGCAGATCCTGGTGCAACCTGCTGCTGTTTGCAATGGTTGTCTGGCTGTCCTGCCGAAGAGGGACAGGTACCTTGCAACATCTGTTGTTGGGGGCAATGGATGCATTCCCTAGAATGTTTGTTCCTCATTACTCTGTAATTTGTTCATGATTGTAACTATGTATGTGATTATGATTCATTACCTTTGTAACTGTCATGATTATGACCAGCTCTATCTGGAGCTCATTATCTTTGTAACTTGTCATGATTGTAACCAGCTCTAACTGAAGCTCATTACCTTTAACTTGTCATGAGTGTGACCATCTCTACCTGGAGCTCATTACCTTTGAAACTTGGTCATAATTGTGACCAGATCTAGTTCATTACCGCTGTAACTATGGTGGCGCATAGTGGAATATCCCCATTTCATGGCGACGGGTCTCTGACGGAGAGTAAACACCATCTGCATAGACGTATTGAGAGGTGCTGTGTACCTGACGACTGCAGCTGTGGTGCTCCCAGCAATTCTGAGGGACGCTTATGGTATCCAAAACGACGAATTGTACAGGATTGCTCTCAATGGAGTGAGTTCCATTTCCTGAAACTGGCAGCAACAGAGATTTATAACCGCATCATTGCCAAGTATCAGGGAGTCAGCATTTCTGTTAATTCTGGTTTGGAGGTTTGCCTCAAGGATGTGTCCAAGTTTTACACTTGGGTGCGAGTGAGGAATGTCCCTTTTGAGGTGGACAATCAGGATATCTGGGATGCTGTCGAGGAGTACGATGTGATCCACAATACAACTGTGGGTTGGTGGACCGAGGGTCTTTATGTGGGGCTCCCTGAGGGGTCCTGTACCATCAAGATGTTGTGTCAAGCCATCCCGTCGTATGTCGTGAAGGATGAGTTTCGAACGCAAGTTTATGTGACATACGCGGGACAATGACAAACATGTCGGCTATGTGGCTTGTATGAGCATATGGCGGCAGCATGTGACAGGCGACAGGTGCAGAGGCTGGGTGTCAGGCCAGTGGTGGGTCCATCGCAGGACAGGTTGAGTGTGGTAACTGGGCATGATGTGGTGGCACCACCAGGGAGGTGGAGTGACAATGTGGATGGTGTGAGGGAGCCGTGCATGACTGCCGGCTGATTCACAGGAAGTAGAGGAGGTGGGACCCGGTGACCCGGAGGTGACCTTCAACTTGGAGGAGGATAAGCCTTTGCAGGAGATGATAGCAGGGCTCATAGGAAACCTGCTGGTGGACGTCTCACCAAATGGTGGTGAGGCTGTAGTGGATGAGTGTACCACCCTGGAGAGTGTTGGTGGAGAGAGTTCTGTAGGTTCTGAGACAGGTGCATTGATTAGGAATGATGTGCCGGTTTCTGTACACCAGGCCGAAAGTCCTGTGTGTATGGAGGTGCAAGGGAAATCACGCAAAAGGTCGGTAGGGGCATCTGAGAGTGATGATGCCCTCTGCCGGTGCAATGGACATGTAAGAAGGCATGGGTTGAAGTAGCTAGAAGGGGTAATGGGGGCAATGGGGGGAAGACAGGGAGTGAAGGGGTGAGGGGTGGCCAGGCAGGAGGTAAGGCTGTGGTACCCAGCAAAGGTGTTGTGCTGAAGACGTGAGGTCCAAAGGAAAGCCACCTTTATTGTTTTCCAGTGTGTGACATGTAATGTCAAGGGTCTAAGGGCCAAGGAAAAAAAGAGGTGGGTTGAGTTGACCTTTCATAGGTATGGCATAAAGGTAGGTTTTCTTCAGGAGCATAATTATAAATGTGGGCGAGAGTTGTTGATGAAAGGTTATTGTGTGTATGCTGGGAGTGCTGGGCATCTCAAGGGTGGAGTTGCAATAGTTATAAAAGAATCGAGCCCTTTTCACTTGATGGCTTGGGAGGAGGGAGATGATGGGAGGATTGTGAGGGTTGATGGGGTGTATGGGGTTTGGGTGAGTTTTGTAGGGGTCTATATGCCTGTGACTCCTAATAGACAGGTTAAGGAGGATTTTGTTAGGGATCACTTAGTGTTTCATATGAGAGGGCTGCCAGAAATAACTATAATGGTAGGTGACTGGAACTGCGTTATACGTAAAAAGGATGTTGAACCTAGGGGGGCGGGGTGTGTGCTGGGGGTTTTGAGGGATGCTTTGGGTGGTGGGGGAATGGTGGATGTGGTCGGTGGGAGGTGATGGTTCGTGGAACATACCTTTATTAGGAGGGGATATGCGGCATGTTTAGATAGGGTTTATGTCACCAGTGAAGTGGATGTTATCAGAGTTCAAATGATTGATGTCGGGTTCTCCGATCACAGGGGTGTGATGGTGGATGTGAGTTGGGTGGGTATGGTTCAGTGGTTTGAGGGCTATTGGAAGCTAAATGTGAGATTGCTTGAAGGTGCAGAGATGTTAGGAAGTTTTGAAGAATGGTGGGTAGGGTTATGGGAGAAGGGCAAGCTGGAAGATGACATTGTGGGTTGGTGGGAGAAGTGGGCAAAACCTGCAGTCCAGGAGTTTTTTAAATGCATGGGAAGGGAGGAGAACCAATGGAGGTATGGGCTCCAGAAATACCTTGAGGGGCAGTTGAGTAGCTGTTATGAGGGAGGGAGAGCATATCAGGTGGACAAAATAAGGGTATTAAAGGAAAGATTGAAAGAAATACAGAATGAGCGTTTTGATGCTGTATGATTGTGTGGGGGTCTGGAAGATGCATTGGGATGATAGGCCATCTGCGAATGTCTTGAGGGTTCCGCAAAAGGAGGGGCATGACTGTGATGGGATTAGAGGTGACTGAGGATGGGGATGGGTATAGTAGGTGGCAAATGTTATGTACAATGGAGGCGATGGGTGTATATGTTGACAAGTGGTTTGAAAAGGCTTTGAAGAAGGAAGGGGGTGGGCATAGTGAGAAAGGTGTTTTTATTGAGGGTATTAGGCGGGTATTGGGTGATGAGGTGAGGGATGGCTTGGAGGGTGAGATAACTGAAGAGGAAGTGTTGGAAGATGTGCAGGGGATGAGTAAGAAGAAAATGCCAGGTGTCGATGGGTTGCCCAGTGATTTTTATATTGCACATTAGGGAGCACTTAAGGGGGTTTTGGTAAGACTTTTTAATCAGATGAAACTGTAGGGTTACTTAGGGGATACACAGAGAATTGGTGTGGTGGTGCTTGTACAGAAGGGTGACAGTGAAGGACATGTGAGGGATTATAGAGCACTCTCTATGTTATGTGCTGATTATAAGATATATGCGAAAGTGTTGGGCAATAGGTTAAAGAGGGTCATAGGAAGTGTGATTGAGGCAGGCCAGTATGGGATCCCGGGCCGTAGTATGAGTTGAGGACATGTGACCATAAGGGAATTTATTGAGAATCGTAGGGTAGGGGGTGTGCTGGGGCTGGACTGGTCTGCTGCATATGATTTTCTTGACAGGGAGATGCTGTGGATGATAATGCGATGTCAGGGCTTTGGAGATGAGATAGTTGGATGGGTGGAGTCTTTATATAGAAATGTAAGCGTGAGGGTACAGGTGAATGGTAGGTTGGGTAGAAAGGTCAGCATGGGAAAGGGTTTGCATCAGGGGTGTCCTCTGTCCCAGATCCTTTTTACATGCTTGCAAAATTCATTTTATGGACTGATTGCAGAAGGGGTGAGGGAGAGTGGTGGTGAGCATGGTTGTCCAACAGGTATTGTAGGATATGTCGATGACACCACAGTTTTAGTGGGAGGGGAAGAAGGTCTAGGTAATGTGGAGAGGATCATTCGGGTATTTGGGAGAGTGACCGGTATGAGTGTGAACAAGTTAAAATCTAATTTATTGGAGGTTGGGGATTGGGTGGGTGGGGGTTTGTGGTGTTTGGATGGACGGTAGTGGATCGACTGAAGATATGTGGGGTGGTATATATGGCTGATGGGTTGGAAGCTAGGAGGATGAATTCGGAGAGAGTAGTGGATGGAGCAGTGCGTAGGAGATAGGTGAGGGAGGGGGTAGACTTTTATAATTGACGGATGACTAAGTTCTATGTTTTTTTACATTTGGGTTAGTTGGATACTGTTATGTGTGGTTGGTGAAGGGGGATGGGGTAGGGGGGTGCTTTCGGAAAAGGTTAACGAATACTAGAGGCGATGGGTTGTAGTCTATGGTGGCTCTTCCGATGGACCTCGGGGTGCCTTTGCTTTGGAAAGAAAAAAAACAATAAATAATAACTGATTGGTTGTGATGAGGTGTGATTTTGCTTCAAAGTCTCTAGATTTATGCGTGGCATTTAGCAAATGCGTGGACTGTGTGTGGAGTGACGGATTGGTGGTAATGTGCCGTGCTGCGTTCCGGTACAGTGGACAACCAGGTTTTGATTTCATAGGAATGTCAAGTAGATTTATGATATCTTTTTGGTATGGTATATTATAGAAAGTGTTAGGATTATATCATTATGACTCCTAATGACTGTATACAAATGTCATATGGTATGAACTTGTTAAGTTATCTCATGGGTCCTTATATTAATGTTATTACGTAAAGAACAAAAACAAAAAACAAACGGAAAAAACTTGCTTATGTATGAGTGTTCTATGGTATACTATATGGTTATGTGTATGTAATGATGGCGTGGTTATTGTACCTATTGTAATCTTCATGCTTCTCGCATAGTGATTATGAGCTTTGTTGTTGTACTTTATGTTTTTAAATAAAATATATATATAAAAAAAAAACTTGCAATGTGAACAGACTGACTGATGGTGTAGTGGCCAGGCTTAGGCTTGGCTACACGTACTGACTGATGTTGTAGTGGCCAGGCTTAGGCTTGGTTACAAGTACTGACTGATGTTGTAGTGGCCAGGCTTAGACTTGGCTACAAGTACTGACTGATGTAGTGGCCAGGCTTAGGCTTGGTTACAAGTACTGACTGATGTAGTGGCCAGGCTTAGGCTTGGTTACAAGTACTGACTGATGTAGTGGCCAGGCTTAGGCTTGGTTACAAGTGCTGACTGATGTAGGGGCCAGGCTTAGGCTTGGTTATAAGTACTGACTGATGTAGTGGCCAGGCTTAGGCTTGGCTACAAGTACTGACTGATGTAGTGGCCAGGCTTAGGTTGGTTACAAGTACTGACTGATGTAGTGGCCAGGCTTAGGCTTGGTTACAAGTGCTGACTGATGTAGTGGCCAGGCTTAGGCTTGGTTACAAGTACTGACTGATGTAGTGGCCAGGCTTAGGCTTGGTTACAAGTACTGACTGATGTAGTGGTTACAAGTGCTGACTGATGTAGTGGCCAGACTTAGGCTTGGCTACAAGTACTGACTGATGTAGTGGCCAGGCTTAGGCTTGGTTACAAGTACTGACTGATGTAGTGGCCAGGCTTAGGCTTGGTTACAAGTGCTGACTGATGTAGTGGCCAGGCTTAGGCTTGGTTACAAGTACTGACTGATGTAGTGGCCAGGCTTAGGCTTGGTTACAAGTACTGACTGATGTAGTGGTTACAAGTGCTGACTGATGTAGTGGCCAGACTTAGGCTTGGTTACAAGTGCTGACTGATGTAGTGGCCAGACTTAGGCTTGGTTACAAGTACTGACTGATGTAGTGGTTACAAGTGCTGACTGATGTAGTGGCCAGACTTAGGCTTGGCTACAAGTACTGACTGATGTAGTGGCCAGGCTTAGGCTTGGTTACAAGTACTGACTGATGTAGTGGCCAGGCTTAGGCTTGGTTACAAGTGCTGACTGATGTAGTGGCCAGGCTTAGGCTTGGTTACAAGTACTGACTGATGTAGTGGCCAGGCTTAGGCTTGGTTACAAGTACTGACTGATGTAGTGGTTACAAGTGCTGACTGATGTAGTGGCCAGACTTAGGCTTGGTTACAAGTGCTGACTGATGTAGTGGCCAGACTTAGGCTTGGTTACAAGTGCTGACTGATGTAGTGGCCAGACTTAGGCTTGGCTACAAGTACTTCTGGCAGTTTGGGAGAGACACAGATGATGATCAAACTAAATGCAAATTATGTGATCAGGCATATGGTCACTGTCTTGAACACTATGTGCTGAATTGTCCACTTATTGAGGAATATAGAGATAGACAATATAATAACCTATGTGACATGTCAAGATATCTTATTAATGAAAATAAGATACCAGTTATACTAAGCAAATTTCCTAAATTTGCTTGTAACAGATAAGTGAACTGTAGATATGTAGATATAAATCCAAATGTACACCTGTTAACCCTTTTGGGGCCTAGTGCCTAGGCCTTTTGTGTATCCATATGCACTTGCGCTACCGTCCACAGGATGGATATGGGGTGCACAATAAACTAGCCACTTCGGTGTCAATATCTAATCTCCTCACCTAGCAGTAAGTAGGTACCTGGTTTGTGCTTTCTATATAATAGTATGTCACTGATGTCAGCTATGGTCTATATAAGTTGTATCATGTACTTGTAGAAAAAAAAATATTATTAAGCATTATGGTATGTAAGGGGTCCC
>WNWK01005818.1:0-87500 GCA_009830355.1 Cherax destructor | reverse complement strand
CCATGATCAGAACATTACACTGGTCTACACTGAAGTGCATCTGCCACCTCTCTGACCATAGCATCAATGTATCTGAATATTTGATTTTATATTTTCGTGCCATCAGGAAAAAATGCTAATGTGGCTATTTGTTCAATCACCTCCGTCATCTGTATCGTAAACAACAAGGGTCCAATACTGACCCATGTGGAACACCGCTGGTGAGGCGTCCTCAAGCTTATTTTTCCTTATTTATAAGAACATAAGAAAGGAGGAACACTGCAACAGGCCTACTGGCCAATACTAGGCAGGTCCATGTCAAAACCAACCCACCAACAAAAATATTTGCCCATCCCATCCCCAGCGGCACCCAAGCAACCTTCACAACCCTCAATCCTTCACAACCCTCCAAGTCCCGCTCAAATCTAACCCCTCTCTCATAAGATTACAGAAGGAAGTAACACTGCAGCACGCCAACCGGCCCACACTAGGCAGGTCCCCCTCAAACCCTAAACCAATCCCACAAACAAAAACACCTTTCCAACCCAACTTCTACTCCATCCATGGAACAAGCTCCGATAATCAGGGCACTACCAAAGAGCGAACTGAAGGAGCTGAAGCACCCTGTTCATCACCAGGGCACTGAAGGAGCCGAAGCACCTGGTCCATCACAAAGGGCACTGAAGGAGCCGAAGCACCCGGTCCATCACCAGGGCACTGAAGGAGCCGAAACACCTGGTCCATCACCAGGGCACTGAAGGAGCCGAAGCACCTGGTCCATCACCAGGGCACTGAAGGAGCCGAAACACCCGGTCCATCACCAGGGCACTGAAGGAGCCGAAGCACCTGGTCCATCACCAGGGCACTGAGGATGATGGTGAGGGGCTCTTGATCTAGGGAATTGGATCTGTGCTTCAGTTCCCTGCATTGAACCTGAATATCTCCCCCCCCCACCATAGGCGCTGTATAATCCTTCAGGGTTTATCCTGTCGGTAAACCACGCTTCGATCCAGGAATTTTGTTCCTGGGATTCCGTGTGCTGCTACTTTCTTGTCTAGTCTGGAACTATCAAAAGCCTTATTGAAAGTCGTAATATATATGCTCACTCATTGGTCAACTTAGGTTTCACGGTGGCTTGAAATTGCTTCTGCAATAATTAATTTCATATTTTTTTCCCACACTGTAGGTTGGGCTTATTGGCCTATAATTCGAGGCTAACGACCTATCTCCTGCTTTGTAGACAGGTATTATTTTTGCCATTTTCAACTTATCCGGTAGAACAAATCTATTTGTAGTGATTTGTTGAAAAGACTAGCCAATAGTCAATAGTCACTAGCGACTATGATCGTCCAGACTTTTATAAGTAGTTTTTCTCGGGGAATTTCGCTTGTAAACTGCTCTGTAAAATGTCATATTAACATTTGTTCTAAACTTCTTCAGGTTTACATATATGTATTTCAAGACTTATTTAAGGCTTCTTCTTTAAGGCTTCTTCTTTAAGGCTTCTTCTTTAAGGCTTCTTCTTTAAGGCTTCTTCCTCAAGGCTTTTTACAAATATTGAACGCATTCCTCAGTATTTTTATTGCAATTGATGATTGGTGTTGGTCCCCACATTCCACACAGGTGACTCGTGTTTGTGACGACTACACAGTAATTTATACATCCTGTATTCAGGACTCAGTGTACGACTACGGTGATCTTCACACCAACTCCAGGGCTGAGGGACTCATTACCTCAGCTTTTGTATATAGTTCTTATCTTCCAGTTATGTCCTTGAATTTGTACTGATAAAGCCACTGGAGGGCGAAACGTCTACAGTAAAGATACCCAGATGTTGCACATGTGTCTAATTTTGACCATTCAAACAGAAGTAGATGAAGGGATAAGAGAGGGTGTCTCAGGTCAGGTGTCTCAGGTCAGGTGTCTCAGGTCAGGTGTCTCAGGTCAGGTGTCTCAGGTCAGGTGTCTCAGGTCAGGTGTCTCAGGTCAGGTGTCTCAGGTCAGGTGTCTCAGGTCAGGTGTCTCAGGTCAGGTGTCTCAGGTCAGGTGTCTCAGGTCAGGTGTCTCAGGTCAGGTGTCTCAGGTCAGGTGTCTCAGGTCAGGTGTCTCAGGTCAGGTGTCTCAGGTCAGGTGTCTCAGGTCAGGAGTCTCAGGTTAATGTTCACACGTAACCACACTCTTGTTCACTTGATCATAATGAACAGCTTTTAATCCACGGAAGTGGAGTTATCCTCTCTTTCCTCGAATCAAACCTGATTTTTCACTTATTTTTTCACTTATATACCATTATGGTTTTAGCACTTCCCCATGAATGTATTAAGGATGAAAGGTTCTTGATCCAGGGAACTGGAGCAACCTTCTTTGCACACTTGTTTTCCTACTAATTTTTAAGTGTCGTATAACCCCTCAAGGTTTAGTGCAAAATGAACAAAAAAAATACTGCTAATAATAATAATAATATAAAATAATGATAATAATGATACAATATTGATAATAAAATATGAAATATAATATTTCGTTGTATAATATACGTAATTATAATGAATATAATGACGACACTTTGTAGGAGACTAGTCAGATGTGTGGGTGAACACTGAGACTAGTCAGATGTGTGGGTGAACACTGAGACTAGTCAGATGTGTGGGTGACCACTGAGACTAGTCAGATGTGTGGGTGACCACTGAGACTAGTCAGATGTGTGGGTGACCACTGGGACTAGTCAGATGTGTGGGTGACCACTGAGACTAGTCAGATGTGTGGGTGACCACTGAGACTAGTCAGATGTGTGAGTGACCACTGGGACTAGTCAGATGTGTGAGTGACCACTGGGACTAGTCAGATGTGTGAGTGAACACTGAGACTAGTCAGATGTGTGAGTGACCACTGAGACTAGTCAGATGTGTGAGTGACCACTGGGACTAGTCAGATGTGTGAGTGACCACTGGGACTAGTCAGATGTGTGGGTGAACACTGGGACTAGTCAGATGTGTGAGTGAACACTGGACTAGTCAGATGTGGAGTGACCACTGGGACTAGTCAGATGTGTGGTGAACACTGGACTAGTCAGATGTGTGGTGACCACTGAGACTAGTCAGATGTGTGAGTGACCACTGGGACTAGTCAGATGTGTGAGTGAACACTGGGACTAGTCAGATGTGTGGGTGACCACTGAGACTAGTCAGATGTGTGGGTGACCACTGAGACTAGTCAGATGTGTGGGTGACCACTGGGACTAGTCAGATGTGTGAGTGAACACTGGGACTAGTCAGATGTGTGGGTGAACACTGGGACTAGTCAGATGTGTGAGTGAACACTGAGACTAGTCAGATGTGTGAGTGAACACTGAGACTAGTCAGATGTGTGAGTGACCACTGGGACTAGTCAGATGTGTGAGTGACCACTGGGACTAGTCAGATGTGTGGGTGAACACTGGGACTAGTCAGATGTGTGAGTGAACACTGAGACTAGTCAGATGTGTGAGTGACCACTGGGACTAGTCAGATGTGTGAGTGAACACTGGGACTAGTCAGATGTGTGAGTGACCACTGAGACTAGTCAGATGTGTGGGTGACCACTGAGACTAGTCAGATGTGTGGGTGAACACTGAGACTAGTCAGATGTGTGAGTGACCACTGGGACTAGTCAGATGTGTGGGTGAACACTGGGACTAGTCAGATGTGTGGGTGAACACTGGGACTAGTCAGATGTGTGGGTGAACACTGGGACTAGTCAGATGTGTGAGTGAACACTGGGACTAGTCAGATGTGTGAGTGACCACTGGGACTAGTCAGATGTGTGGGTGACCACTGGGACTAGTCAGATGTGTGGGTGACCACTGGGACTAGTCAGATGTGTGAGTGACCACTGGGACTAGTCAGATGTGTGGGTGACCACTGGAGACTAGTCAGATGTGTGGGTGAACACTGGGACTAGTCAGATGTGTGGGTGAACACTGGGACTAGTCAGATGTGTGAGTGACCACTGGGACTAGTCAGATGTGTGGGTGACCACTGAGACTAGTCAGATGTGTGGGTGAACACTGGGACTAGTCAGATGTGTGGGTGACCACTGGGACTAGTCAGATGTGTGGTGACCACTGAGACTAGTCAGATGTGTGGTGACCACTGAGACTAGTCAGATGTGTGGGTGACCACTGAGACTAGTCAGATGTGTGGGTGACCACTGAGACTAGTCAGATGTGTGGGTGACCACTGAGACTAGTCAGATGTGTGGGTGACCACTGAGACTAGTCAGATGTGTGGGTGACCACTGAGACTAGTCAGATGTGTGAGTGACCACTGGGACTAGTCAGATGTGGGTGACCACTGAGACTAGTCAGATGTGTGGTGACCACTGAGACTAGTCAGATGTGTGGTGACCACTGAGACTAGTCAGATGTGTGAGTGACCACTGGGACTAGTCAGATGTGTGAGTGACCACTGGGACTAGTCAGATGTGTGGGTGAACACTGAGACTAGTCAGATGTGTGAGTGAACACTGAGACTAGTCAGATGTGTGAGTGACCACTGGGACTAGTCAGATGTGTGTGTGACCACTGGGACTAGTCAGATGTGTGGGTGACCACTGAGACTAGTCAGATGTGTGAGTGACCACTGGGGACTAGTCAGATGTGTGAGTGAACACTGGGACTAGTCAGATGTGTGAGTGACCACTGGGACTAGTCAGATGTGTGGGTGACCACTGAGACTAGTCAGATGTGTGGGTGACCACTGGGACTAGTCAGATGTGTGAGTGAACACTGGGACTAGTCAGATGTGTGGGTGACCACTGAGACTAGTCAGATGTGTGGGTGACCACTGAGACTAGTCAGATGTGTGGGTGACCACTGGGACTAGTCAGATGTGTGAGTGAACACTGGGACTAGTCAGATGTGTGGGTGACCACTGAGACTAGTCAGATGTGTGGGTGACCACTGAGACTAGTCAGATGTGTGGGTGACCACTGAGACTAGTCAGATGTGTGGGTGACCACTGAGACTAGTCAGATGTGTGGGTGACCACTGAGACTAGTCAGATGTGTGGGTGACCACTGAGACTAGTCAGATGTGTGAGTGAACACTGAGACTAGTCAGAAGTGTGAGTGAACACTGAGACTAGTCAGAAGTGTGAGTGAACACTGAGACTAGTCAGAAGTGTGAGTGAACACTGGGACTAGTCAGAAGTGTGAGTGAACACTGGGACTAGTCAGAAGTGTGAGTGAACACTGGGACTAGTCAGAAGTGTGAGTGAACACTGGGACTAGTCAGAAGTGTGAGTGAACACTGGGACTAGTCAGAAGTGTGAGTGAACACTGGGACTAGTCAGAAGTGTGAGTGAACACTGGGACTAGTCAGAGTGTGAGTGAACACTGGGACTAGTCAGAAGTGTGAGTGAACACTGGGACTAGTCAGAAGTGTGAGTGAACACTGGGACTAGTCAGAAGTGTGAGTGAACACTGGGACTAGTCAGAAGTGTGAGTGAACACTGGGACTAGTCAGAAGTGTGAGTGAACACTGGGACTAGTCAGAAGTGTGAGTGAACACTGGGACTAGTCAGAAGTGTGAGTGAACACTGGGACTAGTCAGAAGTGTGAGTGAACACTGGGACTAGTCAGAAGTGTGAGTGACCATAGTGAACACTAGCCAGACGTGCTGAAACTATCACTGTTATATTTCAGCACATGTGACACAAGAAAGACAATGTTGACTGAGGCACAACAGAAATAATGCAACACACAAACTGCAGCATTACCAGAAAAATAATTTGGGTTTGCTGTGAGGCCAGTGAGTGCCAGTTACATCATAGCAGAAGATTAGTGCCAGTGTGACGGCACCAAGAGGGCTGCCATGGGTGCCACTATTATGAAACCTGGCACAACAAGGTTAGTTGATGTGGCCCCTGTTGTTTGTTGGTTACAAGGGTCATCGCCCCTGCAACCCGACCTTACACCGGCACTCGTAAAACATGCAGATGTCAGGAAGCAATGAGACGGAAGTGAGGGTCATAGCCAGTGTAAACATAACCGTCAAATTAATATGCTTTTGTCTCACTGTATTTCTATTATGTATAACGTCATGCATATATATAATATACACTGGTGGTGAGAGC
This sequence comes from Cherax destructor, assembly GCA_009830355.1. NCBI lineage: Eukaryota > Metazoa > Arthropoda > Malacostraca > Decapoda > Parastacidae > Cherax > Cherax destructor. The sequence goes on along the minus strand of WNWK01005818.1, from coordinate 81,414 downwards.
AATGTTGATAATATACATTAGTGTTTTATCAGTAAAAATATTCATGATGCAGGTGGTACAAGATTGTGGGTTGTCCTACCAGTGTTGACTTTCATCTTCATTCCAACACTGGTATTGACCTTAGTATAGGAGGAAGGTGGGGTAGGGGGTGGGAGAGGGGGTTGGGACGCAGCCTGGGGTGGGGGTAGTTGTGGAGGAGTAGGGGGCGGTGACGCAGTCTAAGGGGGGGGTTGAGGTTCATCTTTAAAGGGGATAGCTACCTGCACGTTGATCCAGGCGCTGGGACCATAATATAATTCTCTTTCTCTTTCTCTCTTTCTCTCTCTCTCTTTACAATGTTACATTTATTTACGAGTAAGACAAGTGTTCAACAGTTGGGTATTTTTATTTTGGAATATTATCGACAGTAAAGATTCCTTATTGTTGCTTGTGTGTCTGTCTCGTCTACTTGTCACTATTGTATATCATTATTATAATTATTGTAATTATGGTATTTACAAGCTATGAGCTGTTTCCTCCCTCAGCTCATTTTATAGACAGACACAAATGCTGTGTAATGCGATCCTTTATTGACTACGTTTCGCCCACACAGTGAGCTTTATCAAGTCACAAACAGCTGAGCTGAGTGTGTGTACTTTCTCTGTCGTCCCACACATGAAGTGGGACGGGAGATGTTGATAGTTTGTTCAGACATTAAATCCCTAAAGAACCGATGGTTCTGTCTGCTAGGTCCCTCTTGGTGTCGACACTGTTGCTCTTGGTACACTCATCTATGACAGTAATCGCACCTGGCGTCTCTCAGACAGCTGTCAGTGTTGACAGTTGGAACATTGTCTAGGTGCCTGTGTTTTTGTTGCTGATTCGACAACTGATGTCTTAGTATGTATGATTTGTTGCTGACCTTGCTGATTAGGTCGCACCTGAGACTGATGATTATGTACTAGATGGATGCATGGCCGGGGCTGTGCTAGCTAGATAAGAGACGGCTGTGGTCGACTATCTTGTTATCTTCCCCCTCCTCTTCCAGCCCTTGCTGCCTGTACTTTGGCCCGGCATATGTTCAAGAGTATATCAGTCAACCAGTTCTTAGTTATGGCAGCCATAGGTGGAGCAAAACCTGACTCGGTGTTCACAATTATAGTTATGCGAGGTGTACTGGTGTTGGTGTGGAGCTGTCGCATCCAAGAGTTCCTTCGATGTTAGGTAAAGGATCTGTCCCCACAGTGGCGGCCAAATAAACTGCTGAAGTGGAAGTTTATAGTTTTAGGGCGATCAAATTTCCACCAATGTCTTGCTGTTGCATTAGTCTCGGTGTAAGAATTTCATCCATACCTTATCACTAGTGACAAAGACCATTAGATTATTGTTGATCATTTAAAGGGAGTACCTGAAATTCCTCACATCCAGTCAGCTGTGTTGTCAATGTTGATCTCTGATGTCACCTGTCAACACAAGTTTCCTGTTGTGTCAGTAAAAAATAGAACGGATAGGTTTCACGCACTCCAATTATGCCCGGCTTCTTGTTACACATCCACAGATGCTGGAGTAAGTTTTTTGGACAATGCCTGGATGGTGAATTTACTCCTGCAATTTCAGATGCGAAGTAATTGCCAAAAAAATAAAGATTACATAAAATATGTGGGAGAGAGAGAGAGAGAGAGGTGTAGGAGGCGCACACCTCTCTGGGGTCGCTACTGAAGGGGTGATGGAAGAGGGGTCGCTACTGAAGGGGTGATGGAAGAGGGGTCGCTACTGAAGGGGTGATGGAAGAGGGGTCGCTACTGAAGGGGGGATGGAAGAGGGGTCGCTACTGAAGGGGTGATGGAAGAGAAGGTATTAGCTCACTGATCACTTAATATTTCATGTTTGTCGTCCATTAACTTTGTTTCAGCGAGGCAATACACCAACCACACGTATTTTTCATTAATGCATCGACACGTTGTATTATAGACATGACTGATACACACGACTCGCAACACAGCACACGACTCGCAACACAGCACACGACTCGCAACACAGCACACGACTCGCAACACAGCACACGCCTCGCAACACAGCACACGCCTCGCAACACAGCACACGCCTCGCAACACAGCACACGCCTCGCAACACAGCACACGCCTCGCAACACAGCACACGCCTCGCAACACAGCACACGCCTCGCAACACAGCACACGCCTCGCAACACAGCATGCCGCACACGCACGCCTCGCAACACAGCCTTACAAGTCATTGAACACAGCGATAGCAGCATTTGTTGAAAGTGACACACTTAAATGTCATTGCTCAGTTCGATTGCAAGTGCTTGTGTTGCATGATGCGCAGTGCTTGTGTTGCATGATGCGCAGTGCTTGTGTTGCATGATGCGCAGTGCTTGTGTTGCATGATGCGCAGTGCTTGTGTTGCATGATGCGCAGTGCTTGTGTTGCATGATGCGCAGTGCTTGTGTTGCATGATGCGCAGTGCTTGTGTTGCATGATGCGCAGTGCTTGTGTTGTATGATGTGCCAGTGCTTGTGTTGTATGATGCGAGTGCTTGTGTTGCATGATGCGCAGTGCTTGTGTTGTATGATGCGCAGTGCTTGTGTTGCATGATGCGCAGTGCTTGTGTTGTATGATGCGCAGTGCTTGTGTTGTATGATGCGCAGTGCTTGTGTTGCATGATGCGCAGTGCTTGTGTTGCATGATGCGCAGTGCTTGTGTTGCATGATGCGCAGTGCTTGTGTTGTATGATGCGCAGTGCTTGTGTTGCATGATGCGCAGTGCTTGTGTTGCATGATGCGCAGTGCTTGTGTTGTATGATGCGCAGTGCTTGTGTTGCATGATGCGCAGTGCTTGTTTCATGATGCGCAGTGCTTGTGTTGCATGATGCGCAGTGCTTGTTTTGCATGATGCGCAGTGCTTGTGTTGCATGATGCGCAGTGCTTGTGTTGCATGATGCGCAGTGCTTGTGTTGCATGATGCGCAGTGCTTCTCAACTGAGTAGTTTAAGTACCTAGTAATTATAATAATAATAATCATAATTTATGAAGGGGGTGGAGGGTTAAGCCAGTGGAAGGTCTCGGTTAGATGACCAAAAGTTCCAGCTGTGGGTCATAACTAAGACCCGCATCAGGAAATGCTTGTCATGTGCCCTGACAAACCTTACCTAACCTGATTCTCTCTCTCTCTCTCTCTCTCTCTCTCTCTCTCTCTCTCTCTCTCTCTCTCTCTCTCTCTCTCTCCTACGTCTCAGAGCAGAGGTCTCAACTGTGACAAGAGACTAGAAGAACTAAATCTGGTGTCATTAGAAAACAGGGTGGCATAATTATGACATACAAAATACTTACAAGAATAGACAGGGTGGACAAGGAGAATCTATTTGAGAGGCGGATCACAGGTACACAAGAGCACAGCTAGAAGTTAAGAACTCAGATGAGTCACAGGGTTGTTAGGAAATACTTCTTTAGCCTTAGAATGGTTAGGGAATGGAGCAACCTAGATAGGAAGTGGTCGAGGCAGGGTCTATACATAGCTGTAAGAACAGGTATGTTAGGGGTGGCACAGCTAGGATTGAGCCCTGTAGCGGCCAGCGGAGAGGCGGGGCCAGGAGCTGAGAGTCGACCCTTCCAGTACACCATCAGTGAGAGACCGGGAAGGCCCAAGCTTGTTAACTCTCGGGAAATCTCCAGCGCTCTCATGGCGCCTCAAGTTGTTGATGTTAGTTGACGTAACACATGTTTTGTAACCTAGATTCCTAGAATGTTCACCAGTGTGTCAGGTGTCGTAACACAGTACTGTGTGTGTCAGGTGTTGTAACACGATACTGTGTGTGACAGGTATTGTAACACGATACTGTGTGTGACAGGTATTGTAACACACGATACTGTGTGTGACAGGTATTGTAACACACGATACTGTGTGTGACAGGTATTGTAACACACGATACTGTGTGTGACAGGTATTGTAACACACGATACTGTGTGTGACAGGTATTGTAACACACGATACTGTGTGTGACAGGTATTGTAACACACGATACTGTGTCACAGGTATTGTAACACACGATACTGTGTCACAGGTATTGTAACACACGATACTGTGTCACAGGTATTGTAACACACGATACTGTGTCACAGGTATTGTAACACGATACTGTGTCGGTATTGTAACACACGATACTGTGTCACAGGTATTGTAACACACGATACTGTGTCACAGGTATTGTAACACACGATACTGTGTCACAGGTATTGTAACACACGATACTGTGTCACAGGTATTGTAACACACGATACTGTGTCACAGGTATTGTAACACACGATACTGTGTCACAGGTATTGTAACACACGATACTGTGTCACAGGTATTGTAACACTCAGTATTGTGTGTGACAGTTGTTACATGAAATATAACGTGATATGTTACATGAAGTATTACATTGTATAATATATAAAAACTGTTTACAGAACTCTCCTGTCTGAGAACAGTTTTACTAAGCTGAAGACATGTAGAGGACCTGCATATAACGACCTCTAACTGAGGTCCTCTTCAGCAGATGAAGAGGACCCCAGTTAAAGATTGAGATATACAGCCCGTCCGCTGTTGTTACACCACCAACATTGTACGTGGTCCTGGCTCACCACGGACACGAACGTCCATCTCGGACGTGGTCCTGGCTCACCACGGACACGACCATCCATCTTGGACGTGGTCCTGGCTCACCACGGACACGAACATCCATCTCGGACGTGGTCCTGGCTCACCACGGACACGAACGTCCATCTCGGACGTGGTCCTGGCTCACCACGGACACGACCATCCATCTTGGACGTGGTCCTGGCTCACCACGGACACGAACATCCATCTCGGACGTGGTCCTAGCTCACCACGGACACGAACGTCCATCTCGGACGTGATCCTGGCTCACCACGGACACGAACGTCCATCTCGGACGTGGTCCTGGCTCACCACGGACACGAACATCCATCTCGGACGTGGTCCTGGCTCACCACGGACACGAACGTCCATCTCGGACGTGATCCTGGCTCACCACGGACACGAACGTACAGTTCGTAGATTGCCCATTGCAATCTCTCTTTACCATCAACAAAATATTTACCATAAACATCAGATCCCTCAGTGTTCGTATAGCACCTTACTATTCAGAGTAAATAAGGTTTGATCCGAGGAAATGGCAGTATAGCTGCGGATTCCTGGATCAAAGGCCTGATGCCTGCGGAGATGCAGGCAGCGGCTGCGTCCTGAGTCTCCAACAGCCAATATTGATTTACTCTGAATGACCTTGTATATATCACAAATGTTTTTTTTTTTTTTTTTTCAACATTTTTTCTAATTCAAACTCTCATTTTGATTCGTTAGACTGTTATATCTGGTGGTTGTATCTGGTTATGTATGGTGGTTGTATCAGGTTATTATGGCTGGTAGTTTTATTTGGCTGTTATGGCTGTTTTTTGGGTTGTCTGGACAGCAGTTGGTGGGAGAGTTGAAAGGTAGTGTGTGGTGGCTGGCACTGCAGTGCCCCCCGCCACAGTGTGTGGTGGCTGGCACTGCAGTGCCCCCGCCACACTGTGTGGTGGCTGGCACTGCAGTGCCCCCGCCACACTGTGTGGTGGCTGGAACTGCAGTGCCCCCGCCACACTGTGTGGTGGCTGGAACTGCAGTGCCCCCCGCCACACTGTGTGCTGGCTGGCACTGCAGTGCCCCCGCCACACTGTGTGGCATTTTAGGTTAGTATAAGAATGAATACAATATGCAAAGACCACTGTTGGTCTGGGGTGCTCATCTTTCTCGTTGACAGCTCAAAACCCCAGCAGCCGGGGGTTTGGGGGTCTCCTTCGATGTCGGCATAGTTCCCACTGAGCTGTAATAAAGAATTATAATCAACACGCCCTCGTGACATATTACAATGTCCGGGTTATACTGGGTGAGTCTACGCCTCATACCTGTGTTTGGGTGCCGGCCAGCCCATGACGGCTTCAGTGGTCAGTCCTACTCACCAAACATCTGACCCTAGACACTGCACTGATTGTTAGGCTAATGTTGGGACAAATAGAACTTACCTGGCTCCTTGTAGCAGGAGTCCTTGACGTTACTACGTCGTTGAAGCTGGTATGGATGGCTCGATTAAAGATATGAAGTTGGACGTCGTGTTTTCGTCACTCTGGCCACGTTAAACGTCACCTGACTTGGCCATCGCTCGTCCATAAGTTCAACTCGTGAACTATATTCGTGGATAATGTCCACAGTACGGAGAATTACTAGATTAGATTTTGCCACCGAAGTGGCTAGTTTATTGTGCACGCCATATCCATTCTGTGGACGGTAGCGCAGGAGCATATGGATACACAAAAGGCCCAGGAACTAGGCCCCAAAAGGGTTAACAATTATACATTTGGATTTATATCTACAGTTCACTTATCTGTTACAAGCAAATTTAGGAAATTTGCTTAGTATAACTGGTATTTTATTTTCATTAATAAGATATCTTGACATGTCACATAGGTTATTATACTGTCTATCTCTATATTCCTCAATAAGTGGACAATTCAGCACATAGTGTTCAAGACAGTGACCATATGCCTGATCACATAATTTGCATTTAGTTTGATCATCATCTGTGTCTCCCAAACTGCCAGAAGTACTTGTAGCCAAAATAGGCCGTCCAATTCATTCAAATGAGGACATTAGAGCACTCCAGGAAGATTTGAATAGACTGATGCAGTGGTCGGAGAAGTGGCATATGCAGTTTAATATAGATAAATGCAAAGTTCTAAATATTGGACAGGACAATAACCATGCCACATATAAACTAAATAATGTAGATCTTAATACTACTGATTGCGAAAAGGATTTAGGAGTTCTGGTTAGCAGTAATCTAAAACCAAGACAGCAGTGCATAAGTGTTCGCAATAAAGCGAACAGAATCCTTGGCTTCATATCAAGAAGCATAAATAATAGGAGTCCTCAGGTTGTTCTTCAACTCTATATATCCTTGGTTAGGCCTCATCTAGATTATGCTGCACAGTTTTGGTCACCGTATTACAGAATGGATATAAATGCTCTGGAAAACGTACAAAGGAGGATGACTAAGTTGATCCCATGTATCAGAAATCTTCCCTATGAGGATAGACTGAGGGCCCTGAATCTGCACTCTCTAGAAAGGCGTAGAATCAGGGGAGATATGATTGAGGTGTATAAATGGAAAACAGGAATAAATAAAGGGGATGTAAATAGCGTGCTAAAAATATCTAGTATTGACAGGACACGCAGCAATGGCTTTAAGTTGGATAAATTCAGATTCAGGAAGGATATAGGAAAGCATTGGTTTGGTAATAGAGTTGTCGATGAGTGGAACAAACTCCCGATTACAGTTATAGAGGCTAAAACGTTGTGTAGTTTTAAAAATAGGCTAGATAAATATATGAGTGGGTGCGGGTGGGTGTGAGTTGGACCTGACTAGTTTGTGCTACTAGGTCAGATGCCGTGCTCCTTCCTTAAGCGAATGTAACCTGACCTGGCTGGGTCGGGGCATTGGCTTAAGCCGGTGGGAGACTTGGACCTGCCTCGCATGGGCCAGTAGGCCTGCTGCAGTGTTCCTTCTTTCTTATGTTCTTATGTACTTGTAGCCAAGCCTAAGCCTGGCCACTACAACATCTGTCAGTCTGTTCACATTGCAAGTTGCTCCATAAACATTTTACTAGAGACCTCGCTAAGAAGAGATAACATTGGTAAACATTTCATCATAGTCTTTGCTTCGGTTTCCCTTAATGTTCGTTCGAACACGGAGACTAGAGTGTTCTGCTGCACTACTCGCTCACTCGCTAATGCGTGTGTAATTATTCAGGGCAGAGTGTCTGGCTCTTGTAAGTAAGTTTATTCAGGTATACACAAATACATTTACATACATTATCATACATAGCAGCATATGTGTAGAGAACCATCCAGGATAACCCAAAAAAGTCAGAGTGACTTATTTCCATTGGGGTCCCTTTTACACTATAATATTTTACATTGTAGGATATATATGTTATTATATTATAAAGGATATATGTATACTAGGAATAAGGTAAAAAGAGTTTACATATACATGTGTGTTAGCTAAAAAAATAAAAAATCATTCTCCTCCCTTTCTGTCGCTACATTCATTAGGTACCTTTTGGTTCTCTTCTTGAACTGGTTCATGCTATGACTGGCTTTGACATGTGCAGGCAGTCTGTTCCATTCCTTTATTGCTGTACAATAAAAGGTGTTTGAAGCCTGGCCACTGACTGTGGGTACTACAAAGTTGTGTTCTCTCCCCCTAGTACTATGACTGCTTTGGTTCCCAGCCTTGACAAAATTGGCAGCAAGATATTCTGGACACTGTTTGTGAGCAATTTTATAAACTTGATTTAATTTAAGTTGTTTTACTCTGTCTTCAATATTCAGCATATCCAATTGTTGTAATTCATCCTGGCCTACATGCTCTCTTGGTCCCAGGTCCAGGATGAATCTTACCATTTTGTTCTGGGTGATTTGCAGTTTATCTTTGTTTTTTTGTCAAGGCAGAGTATCATGAAGAGCAAGCGTAGTCAATATGACATTGTATAAGGGCTAGACATAGGGTCCTGCGAGCCTCAGTAGGTAGACACTGTGCTTGTCTGTAGAGGAACTTCAGTCTGGCATTCGCTTTCTTTACTATACTGTTCCCTATCAATTCTAATGACATGCATGGGTCAAAGGGGATTCCCAGATATTTTACTCCAGATATTTTGCTCCAGAAATTTCGACGCGTTTCCATACACCTATTGTCATGTTCACCTAGCAGCAAATAGGTACCTGGGTGTTAGTCGACTGGTGTGGGTGGCATCCTGGGGGACAAGATTAAGGACCCCAATGGAAATAAGACACAGTCCTCGATGACGCACTGACTTTCTTGGGTTATCCTGGGTGGCTAACCCTCCGGGGTTAAAAATCCGACCAAATCTTATCTTATCTCTTAACACTTTAAATTAACGTCCTTGAAGAGGGGGGTGTCTTGATGCTGGAGTAGAGCTCTTGATCCATGATACTGGAGCTCACCTTCCCTTCCTCGGATCACCTCTGATTACCACTGATTCCTCCAGTGTTGTATCACTACTAGCAACTGACCAATTCCACATAAATATATATAATCTTCTCCAGTACTGTGTCCTCTGTAATACCGCCTCCAGTACTGTGTCCTCTGTAATACGTCATGTCTCCGTCCAGTACTGTGTCCTACTGTAAATACCGTCCTCCAGTACTGTGTCCTCTGTAATACGTCGCCTCCAGTACTGTGTCCTTTACTGTCCAGTATGTGATCCGAATACCCCTCCAGTACTGTGTCCTCTTAATACCGTCCCTCCAGTACTGTGTCCTCTGTGAATAATGTCGCCTCCGAGTAAATGTGACCATCATGTCAACACTTCATTCAACTGTCCTTAATACCTGTCTGCCTCCAGTACTGGTCCTCTTAATACGATCTCGCTCCATTCCTGTGGCACTCTGTCCACATTACCATGTGACCCTCCTACAACTGTGACCTCCTCTAAGTATATACCTCCCTCTCCAGTACTGTGTCCTCTGTAATGACCTCGTATCTACAACCTCTCAGTACTGTGTCCTCTGTATACCGTCCCTCCAGTACTGCTGTATCCGTTCTAGTAATTACCAATGTGCCCACCTCCTCCAGTACTGTGTCCTCTGTAATACCGTCCCTCCAGTACTGTGTCCTCTGTAATACCGTCCCCTCCAGTACTGTGTCCTCTGTAATACCACTGTCTCTGATCGTCCTCCAGTACTGTTCCTGTCGTCCTCCATTGTGTCCTAATACCGTCCCTCCAGTACTGTGTCCTCTGTAATACCGTCCCTCCAGTACTGTGTCCTGTAATACCGTCCCTCCAGTACTGTGTCCTGTAATACCGTCCCTCCAGTACTGTGTCCTCTGTAATCCGTCCTCCAGTACTGTGTCCTCTGTAATACGTCCCTCCAGTATTGTGTCCTCTGTAATACCGTCGCCTCCAGTACTGTGTCCTCTGTAATACCGTCCCCTCCAGTACTGTGTCCTCTGTAATACCGTCCCCTCCAGTACTGTGTCCTCTGTAATACCGTCCCTCCAGTACTGTGTCCTCTGTAATACCGTCCCCTCCAGTACTGTGTCCTCTGTAATACCGTCGCCTCCAGTACTGTGTCCTCTGTAATACCGTCCCCTCCAGTACTGTGTCCTGTAATACCGTCCTCCAGTACTGTGTCCTCTGTAATACCGTCCCTCCAGTACTGTGTCCTCTGTAATACCGTCCCTCCAGTACTGTGTCCTGTAATACCGTCCCTCCAGTACTGTGTCCTGTAATACCGTCCCCTCAGTACTGTGTCCTATAATACCGTCTCCTCCAGTACTGTGTCCTGTAATACCGTCGCCTCCAGTAATGTGTCCTCTGTAATACCGTCCCCTCCAGTACCGTGGATTACCGTCCCCTCCAGTACCGTGGACAAACTGGTCGTCTGACAGACTTAAGGAGCACAAAGTTGTCTTAGACTTATCAACAACAATAATGTTGTTTTCTCTCATCTTAGAGATCACACTCAACCTAAAATACTTATAATCATAACCATGATTTTCAAAGTGGTTGAGGGGTAAGCCAGTGGAAGGCGTCGGTCAGGTGACCAAAAGCTCCAGCTGTGGGTCATCATATGACTAAGACCCGCGTCAGGAAACACTTGTCCTGTTTCCTGACGCATCTTTCCTAACCTGACCTTAATCACAGTCATCGTATTAACTGGTCCTCTGTCAGAAGTGTCCACCCCTCTAGCCTTCACAGACACCGTCCCTCTTGTTGCATCAGCCCTTATACACAACTTTCCTAATATGAATGTTAGTGGTGGCTGTGTCTGGACGCCTGCCTTTCTCATTACATTGTCAAATGTTCCAAACTTCACAACACTCGTGACTTAACCTGATCTTTTCTTTTTTCCTGCATTTTACTTTGTCTTGCTTTCTTCTTCCTAGGTGTGTTGTGTCTTCCAGATTCCCCCTCTTCTTGGTTCTGCCTTGTGGGTCCTTAGCTCTCCTGCACTGCTTCTTTTTCTTGTTCTCCTACTCTACTACTACTACTACTACTACTACTTTCTATCACTTGTGCCACTACCACTACTCCTACCTACCACCTACTACTACTAGAACAAGCCATGCCGACCAGCCAGGTCAGGTTACATTCACTTAAGGAAGGAGCACGGCATCTGACCTGTAGCACAAGCTAGTCGGACCAACTCACACCACCTGCACCCACTCATATATTTATCTAGCTATTTTAAACTACACAACGTTTTAGCCTCTATAACTGTACTCGATTTGTTCCACTCATCGACAACTCTATTACCAAACCAGTGCTTTCCTATATCCTTCCTGAATCTGAATTGATCCAACTTAAAGCCATTGCTGCTGTCCTGTCAATACTAGATATTTTTAGCACGCTATTTACATCCCTTATTTATTCCTGTTTTCCATTTATACACCTCAATCATATCTTTTTTTTGCTCTCTGCTCTGCCTGCTCTCGCTTCTCTACTCTGCAATGCTCCATCTACTCTCACTACACTCTACTCTAACTCTGCTCTTCTCTCTCTCATCTACTCTCTCTCTCTCTCTAGCTCTGCTCCAGCTCCTCTCTGTCTGCCTCTGCTGCCTTACTCTACTCACTACTACTCTACTACTCTACTACTACTACTACTACTACTACTACCACCACCCTTTCTATCACTTGTGCCACTACCACTACTCCCCCTACCTACCACCACTACTACTAGAACAAAAGCCAATGCCCCGACCCAGCCAGGTCAGGTTACATTCACTTAAGGAAGGAGCACGGCATCTGACCTAGTAGCACAAGCTAGTCAGGACCAACTCACACCCACCCGCACCCACTCATATATTTATCTAGCCTATTTTTAAAACTACACAACGTTTTAGCCTCTATAACTGTACTCGGGAGTTTGTTCCACTCATCGACAACTCTATTACCAAACCAGTGCTTTCCTATATCCTTCCTGAATCTGAATTGATCCAACTTAAAGCCATTGCTGCGTGTCCTGTCAATACTAGATATTTTTAGCACGCTATTTACATCCCCTTTATTTATTCCTGTTTTCCATTTATACACCTCAATCATATCCCCCCTAATTCTACGCCTTTCTAGAGAGTGCAGATTCAGGGCCCTCAGTCTATCCTCATAGGCAATTACCTCTACCACAACTTCTCCACTTATTTCTTTGTCCTCTGTCCTCCTCTGGTATATATACTGGCTCCCTCACCTTCGTGTATATGTGTGTTACGGCTCAAGTCTGGCCCAGACGTCGTGGTAAGCTTCTCACTCCTATGTGTGGGTTATTTGTGTATTGTTCCAGTTACGGTATTGTGCCTTTTTATTCTTTATAACAAATTATCCCAACGGGTTCAGTGTTTTTCTCTGACTGTAATAATAATGATAATAAATAATAATAATAATAATAATTAACTTCAAGGTACCCCCCCCCAGGAGCAGTATGACTGAGGATGATCCAGGAGGAGTGTGTGTCAATGGTAGTGCCAGTGGGTCACCCACATCCAGCCCACTGGTGGCACTGGCCACTCAGGCATTCCTCGAGGTAGGAGCTCCATCTTTCATCCACGTCAACCTGGACGCTGTCGTCAACAACATCAACGTCCTAAAGTCCCTCTCAGGACCCAACACTGGTGAGTGTTATACACTCAGTACCAACACTGGTGAGTGTTATACACTCAGTACCAACACTGGTGAGTGTTATACACTCAGTACCAACACTGGTGTGTGTTATACACTCGGTAACAACACTGGTGTGTGTTATACACTCAGTACCAACACTGGTGTGTGTTATACACTCAGTACCAACACTGGTGTGTGTTATACACTCAGTACCAACACTGGTGTGTGTTATACACTCAGTACCAACACTGGTGTGTGTTATACACTCAGTACCAACACTGGTGTGTGTTATACACTCAGTACCAACACTGGTGTGTGTTATACACTCAGTACCAACACTGGTGTGTGTTATACACTCAGTACCAACACTGGTGTGTGTTATACACTCAGTACCAACACTGGTGTGTGTTATACACTCAGTACCAACACTGGTGTGTGTTATACACTCAGTACCAACACTGGTGTGTGTTATACACTCGGTACCAACACTGGTGTGTGTTATACTCTCAGTACCAACACTGGTGTGTGTTATACACTCAGTACCAACACTGGTGTGTGGTATACACTCAGTACCAACACTGGTGTGTGTTATACACTCAGTACCAACACTGGTGTGTGTTATACACTCAGTACCAACACTGGTGTGTGTTATACACTCAGTACCAACACTGGTGTGTGTTATACACTCAGTACCAACACTGGTGTGTGTTATACACTCAGTACCAACACTGGTGTGTGTTATACACTCAGTACCAACACTGGTGTGTGTTATACACTCAGTACCAACACTGGTGTGTGTTATACACTCAGTACCAACACTGGTGTGTGTTATACACTCAGTACCAACACTGGTGTGTGTTATACACTCAGTACCAACACTGGTGTGTGTTATACACTCAGTACCAACACTGGTGTGTGTTATACACTCAGTACCAACACTGGTGTGTGTTATACACTCAGTACCAACACTGGTGTGTGTTATACACTCAGTACCAACACTGGTGTGTGTATACACTCAGTACCAACACTGGTGTGTGTTATACACTCAGTACCAACACTGGTGTGTGTTATACACTCAGTACCAACACTGGTGTGTGTTATACACTCAGTACCAACACTGGTGTGTGTTATACACTCAGTACCAACACTGGTGTGTGTTATACACTCAGTACCAACACTGGTGTGTGTTATACACTCAGTACCAACACTGGTGTGTGTTATACACTCAGTACCAACACTGGTGTGTGTTATACACTCAGTACCAACACTGGTGTGTGTTATACACTCAGTACCAACACTGGTGTGTGTTATACACTCAGTACCAACACTGGTGTGTGTTATACACTCAGTACCAACACTGGTGTGTGTTATACACTCAGTACCAACACTGGTGTGTGTTATACACTCAGTACCAACACTGGTGTGTGTTATACACTCAGTACCAACACTGGTGTGTGTTATACACTCAGTACCAACACTGGTGTGTGTTATACACTCAGTACCAACACTGGTGTGTGTTATACACTCAGTACCAACACTAGTGAATGTTATACTGATTTTTGTGTGATAATTTCCAAGAGTGTCATGTAACTGTCATGTCTCAAGGCTGATAACTTGATCATTCAAACTGTGACTGCCTTAAAAGTTTGCGTAATGGTATATTTTAAGATAGTGGTCCTTCTGAGATAAGAATTCCAATAATTTACCTTCAAATTTGGTGTTTCTTAGTGGAAGATTAAGTAAGTTTATTTAGGTATAGGTACACTTAAGTACAATTATCCTAAGTAGTGAAAAATCCCCACCATAATAACCCTCCCCCCCACCAAAAAAAAAAAGGTCAAGCGAAGTAGCTTATTTCCACTGTGGTCCATGTAATATCTGGCAATATCTTGCAATTCAAAGTTCTTCTTTTTGATTCGCTGGTACTCTCCCGTCCCGGGTCTTTTCCAGATGGTGACCCGGCCTTGGCTCCCTGTCTTGGGAGTGACTGAGACCTATGTCTGCCATGGGAGGAGGTACAAGTACCTCCTCATCTTCTGGGACCAACTGTCTCCAGGCCTAGCCCCATTTCCCGTCCTCACGGGGCTCGTAGAGAGAAGCTACGCCTCTGGTATGCCATCTTCCCCTCCCCAGGGTGCTCGTGGGAATGGCAATCTTGTGAGCTGCAGGTGTCAACAAGCTCTGGCCATTGGCTTAATTCGAAGTTGGTGTTTGTTAGTGAAAGGTTTGAATTAGTTTAGTGCTGTCATAATTTACCATTTTTATTAAAAAATGGGAAACTAGTGTGAAGGAGTTGTGAACACTATTGTGATTCCTTTCAAATTCTCACCACCAAAACTTAACTGCATTACAGACTTATGGAACGCTCTGCACTAACACTGGAGGCCCGTGGCCTGGTAGGCAAAGATCTCGTTTCAAACACTGAGGTCCCGGGTTCGATTCCCGGCCGAGTGGAAACATTAGTCGTGTTTCTTTACACCTGTTGTCCCTGTTCATCCATCAGCAAATAGGTAACTGGGTGTAAGTGGACTAGTGTGGGTCGCATCCTGGGGGAAAATTTGGGGGAAATACTCTGCATAAGAAGGGGCTTTCTATACAGTAGTATGTCACTGATGTCAGCTATGGTCTGTATACCTTGTACATGTACTTGTAGAAATAAATATATTATTATTATATTTTCACTATCAGGAAGGTACAAGGAACATTGGGGTTACGCCATAACCTCTCTCGAGTGTATAGAAATATACCTAGTTGGATGAACGTTATTAGAGCCAGCTGGCCAATGGTTAACGCACTCGCCTGGGTGTTTTACCACTCCCTCGCCATGGGCTCAAACCCCACCCGGTCCGTGAGTTAATACGGAATATATTTCAAATTCATATTCCATTTCCACCTGATACATTGCACAGAAATACATGTAGTTTACATGTGTTTCAGATATTACTTGGCAGATGTTTACGAAGGCTGGTTTCTCCCTCAGGTATTATGGGCGTGGTGAAGGGAGGAGCATACGGTTCCGGTCTGATGAAGGTGGTTGATGTTCTTCTTCAGGAGGGTGTCCAGGAGCTAGCTGTAGCCACCGTGGCTGAGGGAGTCTACCTCAGGAAACACGGTGTTAACCTCCCCATCACTATCCTGGGTCAGTACTCAGCATTTACAAACATTATTCATATTCTTATCAGGTATCGCTGATTTTTTTTGTATTTTTTAGAATTTTTTGTTATTGTATCGCTTGTAGCTCGAGAATGCCTCATCCGATCGGCTTCAGATTTTCAGTGGTTGTGTAGGATAGCGAAGACCAGATTATTGGAACAATTGGCGTGACCAGAGTTATTTAACCCGTGTAGGAGCTGATGTGACTATTTTATGTCTAAAATTGTGTGAATTTGCCGATAAATCTCGTTAAATAAATACCAGTTTACTTTTGGACGTCTCCAGAATTTGGTAACTGATGTATGTTAGGACTGAAGAAGGCAGTGGCGGGCGAAACGTTTCCAGAATAAAGATAACCAAATGTTGTATTAATGTTGGTAGAATTACCGGCAATATGTGAAGCCGTCACAAACAATAGTGACGCAGAGTATTGTGACGGGTAATAAAATGTCGCATTAGTTGCACTTGTTTCCTTGTGCTTAACGTACCCAAATATTACACAAGGTGTCTTGTTTACCAACTTTTTCGGTTTTGTGCGCCGTTTATCCACACATCACTGTACTTATCAGGTTCAGAAGGGAAAATCAAATTATAATATTTATTTCTTGGTCAACAATGTGCAGTTTACAAGTAATAAAATATTAAGCGTAAATTAAGCCACAAACATGTACAATAATAATCACCAATAATAAATCGATAATAAAATAATCAATAGCATTTCGGGAATTGTGGGAGAGTGGGAAATGAATGGTTGTCTAGGGCAATTGGTGTAAATTGCTGGCTAGACAACTGGAACAACTTTTATGACAAACATGATATGTATGCAAGGGATGGGGTACATCTCTCTGGGACAGGGGTGGAAGCACTTGCCAACTCGATTGAGAGGGCCATTGCTGACATGCCTAGGATTTTAAACTGATAGAGGATAGAGGTATGGGTGTATGTGGGAAACAGTCAGTTTGCAACACTAGGGCTGAAAACAGTAAATTTATAAAAGAAATTCATCATAAATTTACAAATAAAGACAATGGATCAGGTCAGCAAACAAAGGGAGACAGTAGAGGGAAACAAGAGACTAGCTCCCTTAAGGTTTACTATACTAATAGCAGGAGTGTAAGAAATAAGATAGATGAGTTAAGATTAATTGCAAGTGCAGGAAACATAGATATTATTGCTATAACAGAGACCTGGCTCAATCTGAAAGATAGAGAGTTGCCTTCTGAATGTCACATACAAGGCTATAAATTATTCCACACTGATAGGGTCAACAGGAAGGGTGGTGGAGTAGCGATGTAAGTCAGAGACAATTTAAACTGTTGTGTTAGACAAGATATAAAATTAGAAGCGTCAGCCACTGAATCTGTTTGGTTACAGCTTCTTGAGGGCCGTGTAAAACTTATCTTGGGTGTGATTTACAGGCCCCCAAATCTTGATAGGGAGTGCAGTAAACTTCTGTGGGATGAAATTCGTAAGGCATCTGCATATGAAAATGTTATAAATTAGACACATATGCAACACTTGGGTATCTTTATTGAGGAAACGTTTCGCCACACAGTGGCTTCATCAGTCCAATACAAAGTACAAAGGTGTAAGGAGAGGAGGAGTTTGAGGTTATCAGTCCCTCGGCCTGGAGTCGATGTGTTCAGTCCATCAATCTTGTTAGAAGTGTAGCACAAGGCCGTAGAGGTGGCTTATATGCTGTAATCAGGTGAGATGAAGCAGGAGGAGGCGGGGTCATAGTAGTACCATCCACAAGTGTTGCATATGTGTCTAATTTATAACTTGTCGGTTCTCTGAACCATTCATCTATATATGAAAATGTTGTGCTAATGGGAGATTTCAACTTTAGACAAATTGACTGGAGCAATTTGACAGGAAATTTAGAGTCAAGTGACTTTCTTGATACGATTCAGGATTGTTTTTTGAAACAGTTGGTGACAGAACCAACTAGAGGAAATAACCTGCTAGACTTGGTTCTTGCCAGCAGGGAATCGCTAATTAATAATCTTGAGGTTAATGATGAGCTTGGGGAAAGTGATCACAAATCACTCAGTTTTAATATATCAGGGAATTACCCTAATAATGACAATCAAGTCTCTGTCCCTGACTTCCGCCTGGCTGATTTCATAGGACTGAAAAATTACCTGGGTGGGCTGAACTGGAATGACCTGACAGTGGGTCAGGTAGGTGGAGATTGCCAATATGACGTTTTCCAGAGAATAGTTCTAGCTGCTCAGACAACTTATGTTCCTAATAGGGAAATCAGATCAAACAAAAATGATCCTAAATGGATGAACAATAGATTAAAACATCTCATTGGTCAAAAGAGAATTTCATTTGCATTTCAAGCTTATGAAGCTTTGTATTTGTAGTTTTTGAGGCCTTGTGTTTGTAAATCATTTGTAGTTGAGGGTTACCAGAAATAAATATTTTTTTTATTACAGTACCTTAATTTGTAGCTGTATTTGAACGCTTGTATTTGACCGAGGCAGAACTTCCCCGCCTTTTCTGGTAGTAGTAACCTTAACTGGTGTGTAGCAGAACTTGGAGAGTCACTTCGCCTCCACTCCTCTGATCAGCTCTGCTGCTGGCCTGGTCAGCCCGTACAGAAGCATATATAGGCGAATCAAAAGAGGAGAGGGGCAATTAAGTAATCAATATATTCAGTTAAAGAGAGAAATAAAAAAGGGAATAAGAAAAGCAAAAAGAGTCTATGAGATTAAAGTTGCAAGAGAATCGAAAACTAACCCAAAAGGATTTTTTCAGGTATACAGAAGTAAGATTAGGGACAAGATAGGCCCACTCAAAAGTTACTCAGGTCAGCTCACCGTCAGTGATAAGGAAATGTGTAGAATTTTTAACACTTACTTCCTCTCAGTTTTTACACAGGAAGATACTAGCGATATTCCAGAAATAATAAATTATGTAGACCAGGACGATAGTAAACTATACACGATTAGGGTCACAAGTGACATGGTCCTTAGACAAATAGATAAATTAAAACCTAACAAATCCCCAGGCCCTGATGAACTGTATGCAAGGGTTCTAAAGGAATGTAAAGAGGAGCTTAGCAAACCTATGGCTAATCTTTTCAACATATCACTGCAAACTGGCATGGTGCCAGATAAGTGGAAAATTGCAAATGTAATACCTATTTTCAAAGCAGGAGACAGGTCCTTAGCTTCGAACTATAGACCAATAAGCCTAACCTCCATAGTGGGAAAATTTATGGAATCAATAATTGCCGAGGCAATTCGCAGCCATCTTGAAAAGCATAAATTAATCAACGAATCTCAGCACGGTTTTACAAAAGGGCGTTCCTGCCTTACAAATTTAATAACTTTTTTCACTAAGGTATTTGAGGAGGTAGATCATGGTAATGAATATGATATTGTGTATATGGACTTCAGTAAGGCTTTTGATAGAGTCCCACATCAGAGACTATTGAGGAAAATTAAGGCACACGGAATAGGAGGAGAATTTTTTTCCTGGATAGAGGCATGGTTGACAAATAGTCAGCAGAGAGTTTGCATAAATGGGGAGAAATCAGAGTGGGGAAGCGTCACAAGTGGTGTTCCACAGGGGTCAGTATTGGGCCCCTTGTTGTTCACAATCTACATAAACGACATAGATGAGGGAATAAATAGCGACATAAGCAAGTTTGCCGATGACACCAAAATAGGCCGTCCAATTCATTCAAATGAGGACATTAGAGCACTCCAGGAAGATTTGAATAGACTGATGCAGTGGTCGGAGAAGTGGCAGATGCAGTTTAATATAGATAAATGAAAAGTTCTAAATATTGGACAGGACAATAACCATGCCACATATAAACTAAATAATGTAGATCTTAATACTACTGATTGCGAAAAGGATTTAGGAGTTCTGGTTAGCAGTAATCTAAAACCCAGACAGCAGTGCATAAGTGTTCGCAATAAAGCAAACAGAATCCTTGGCTTCATATCAAGAAGCATAAATAATAGAAGTCCTCAGGTTGTTCTTCAACTCTATATATCCTTGGTTAGGCCTCATCTAGATTATGCTGCACAGTTTTGGTCACCGTATTACAGAATGGATATAAATGCTCTGGAAAACGTACAAAGGAGGATGACTAAGTTGATTCCATGTATCAGAAATCTTCCCTATGAGGATAGACTGAGGGCCCTGAATCTGCACTCTAGAAAGGCGTAGAATTAGGGGGATATGATTGAGGTATATAAATGGAAAACAGGAATAAATAAAGGGATGTAAATAGCGTGCTAAAAATATCTTTTATTGACAGGACTCGAAGCAATGGCTTTAAGTTGGATAAATTCAGATTCAGAAGGGATATAGGAAAGCATTGGTTTGGTAATAGAGTTGTCGATGAGTGGAACAAACTCCCGAGTACAGTTATAGAGGCTAAAACGTTGTGTAGTTTTAAAAATAGGCTAGATAAATATATGAGTGGGTGCGGGTGGGTGTGAGTTGTACCTGACTAGTTTGTGCTACTAGGTCAGATGCCGTGCTCCTTCCTTAAGTGAATGTAACCTGACCTGGCTGGGTCGGGGCGTTGGCTTAAGCCGGTGGGAGACTTGGACTTGCCTCGCATGGGCCAGTAGGCCTGCTGCAGTGTTCCTTCTTTCTTATGTTCTTATGAGTCACGTGTGCAACATCTGGGTATCTTTATTGTAGACGTTTCGCCCTCCAGTGGCTTTATCAATACAGATTCTAGAACATTATTTGAAGACAGTAGAACTATATACAAAAGATGAGGTAATCAGTGCCTCGGCCTTGGAGTTGTTGTGAAGATCACCGAAGTTGTGGAGTACGGTGCTCTGCACACACACTCCAAGGCTGACGGACTGACCACCTCAGAACTACGTGTCTCATCAACAGTGTCTCATCAACAGTGTCTCATCAACAGTGTCTCATCAACAGTGTCTCATCAACAGTGTCTCATCAACAGTGTCTCATCAACAGTGTCTCATCAACAGTGTCCCATCAACAGTGTCCCATCAACAGTGTCCCATCAACAGTGTCCCATCAACAGTGTCCCATCAACAGTGTCCCATCAACAGTGTCCCATCAACAGTGTCCCATCAACAGTGTCCCATCAACAGTGTCCCATCAACAGTGTCCCATCAACAGTGTCCCATCAACAGTGTCCCATCAACAGTGTCCCATCAACAGTGTCCCATCAACAGTGTCCCATCAACAGTGTCCCATCAACAGTGTCCCATCAACAGTGTCCCATCAACAGTGTCCCATCAACAGTGTCCCATCAACAGTGTCCCATCAACAGTGTCCCATCAACAGTGTCCCATCAACAGTGTCCCATCAACAGTGTCCCATCAACAGTGTCCCATCAACAGTGTCCCATCAACAGTGTCCCATCAACAGTGTCCCATCAACAGCGTCCCATCAACAGCGTCCCATCAACAGCGTCCCATCAACAGCGTCCCATCAACAGTGTCCCATCAACAGTGTCCCATCAACTGGTCTTAACGTATATAGTAACACTTGCTGGTACTTCTACACCAGTGGGAGGAGTTAATGCCTAGTACTGGTCAATAAGCCTACGACAATGGAAGGCCTACGTGTGAGTAAGACTAGCATTGGCCTGTAGGCCTACTTATGTTGGCCTATGTATGTATTCCAATAAGTAGGCTGTGCCTTGCGATAGCCACTAGGCCTACTACTAGTATATTCCTGGGTACAGGTAACTTGCTGGCGTGTGAGGTGGAGGCTGTGACCTCACACACTCTCACACCTTCCATCAGTTGGGCTACAGCTCTCGTCTCTCAACCCAAACATAAACTACTGTATCCGGTAAGTGAGGCTACACTTGTATTATTAATATTATTATTATTATTATTATTATTATTGTTATTTTTATTATTGTTTTACTGTTATTACTGTGTTAGGAGGTGTGGTGACCCACCACTGGGAGTGGTGACCCATCACGGGGTGTGGTGACCCACCACGGGTGTGGTGACCCACCACGGGGTGTGGTGACCCACCACGGGGTGTGGTGACCCACCACGGGGTGTGGTGACCCACCACGGGGTGTGGTGACCCACCACGGGGTGTGGTGACCCACCACGGGGTGTGGTGACCCACCACGGGGTGTGGTGAAGGTAAACAAGTTTAAGTGATATATTCACTGTACAGGTAATCATTGACAAGTGTATTTCATCTTGTAATGACCAGAGAGTTTTTCTAGAGTCGTGTCCCTAGAAATGTAGTTAAACTGGATATATGAGTGATATAGTGGAACCTCGGTGTTCGAACCAACTGGAGTTTGAACAGTCTTGTTCAGAAAAAAAAATTACCAGGTCTTTGAACGTTTCTCTTGAGTCTGAACGCGTTGTAAAAAACTTGAGGGTAAAACCCTGTTTCAAAAGTGCTTTGAAGTGACCTCTGACAGTGACCTGAATCTCTCAGACTTTTGTAAGAGTCAGTTCAACATTCACCAGTGTGTGAGGATAGTAATTAAAACCTGGTAAATACTGTTTCGGTCATCGAACTCTTCGCAGTTCAAACACGACCTGGGAACCAATTAAGTTCAGAAACCGAGGTTCCACTGTAATGTGTCTTTAGCACACCGGTGGTCTCCCACCGAGGTAAGGTGACCCGAGAATGAGGAGAAACCTTTCAGCATCGCTCAGTCAATTACTCTCTTGCCAGAACTATGTTAAAATCACACTTCAGATGACTCTCCAAACAGCAAATATCCCCACACCTCCTTCAGAGTGCAGACGCTGCACTTTTCACCTCCAGGACTCAAGTCCGGCTAACCGGTTTTCCTGATCCCTTCATGGATGTTACCTTGCTCACACTCTGTTAGGCTGGAGTGTGAGCAAGTCACTTGCCATAAAAGTCACTTGCCTCCACTCCTTTCTAACGTGCTCACACAAGCCTTGTGGATGTCCAATCCCATAGCACTCAAAACCTCCATCTTTCTCTAAGCTGTCCCAGGACGTCCCTTACGCCTCATTCCCTCCATCCCAGATTTATACACCCTTCTAGAGGCCCCGTGGCCTGGGTGGCAAAGCTCTCACTTCACGCGCTTAGACCCGTGTTCGATTCCCAGCAGGGGTGGAAACATTCGACGCGTTTCCTTACATCTGTTGTCCCTTTCATCTAGCAAGCAAGTAGGTACCTGGTTGTTAGTCGACTGGTGTGGGTGGCATCCTGGGGGACAAGATTGAGGACCCCAATGGAAATAAGACAGACAGTCCTCGATGACGCACTGGCTTTCTTGGGTTATCCTGGATGGCTAACCCTCCGGGGTTAAAAATCCGAACAAAATTCTATCTCCTCAGCATATTCTTCACCATCGATGTTTAAACCACCTCAACCTGCACCTCCCCCCCCCAGACCTCTGAATCATTGTATTTATAACTGATATAAATACATTGTGGATTACAAAGGAACAATACCGTGACTGGAACAATACCGTGACTGGAACAATACCGTGACTGGAACAATACCGTGACTGGAACAATACCGTGACTGGAACAATACCGTGACTGGAACAATACCGTGACTGGAACAATACCGTGACTGGAACAATACCGTGACTCCACATAGGGGACTAAAACTCATGACGTTTCGGCCACTAGTTAATCTTCCAAGTTGGAGCGAAACGTCGTCATAAGTTTGAGTCTCCTGTGTGCGGGTTATTGTGTGTACAAGTACATTGTACTCCCAGTGAACAACCAGGTACATATTATGTACTCTAGTCTTAAGCAGGCGAGAGATGAGTGAGCTGGTACTTTCACCTTGCACCTTCACCTGGCACCTTCACTTGGCACCTTCACCTGGCACCTTCACCTGGCACCTTCACCTGGCACCTTCACCTGGCACCTTCACCTGGCACCTTCACCTGGCACCTTCACCTGGCACCTTCACCTGGCACCTTCACCTGGCACCTTCACCTGGCACCTTCACCTGGCACCTTCACCTGGTACCTTCACCTGGCACCTTCACCTGGTACCTTCACCTGGCACCTTCGCCTGGTACCTTCGCCTGGTACCTTCAATTGGTACCTTCATCTGGCACCTTCACCTGGTACCTTCAATTGGTACCTTCACCTGGCACCTTCACCTGGCACCTTCACCTGGCACCTTCATCTGGCACCTTCACCTGGTACCTTCACCTGGCACCTTCACCTGACACCTTCGCCTGGTACCTTCAATTGGTACCTTCACCTGGCACCTTCACCTGGCACCTTCACCTGGTACCTTCACCTGGTACCTTCACCTGGTACCTTCACTTGCTATCTTCACCTGGTACCTTCACCTGGTACCTCAGATCGCGTGGCAATAAATGGATCAACTTGTGAGTTCATTACCTTTGTAACTTGCTCAGCTATCAAACTTTGAGGTCCAGTCCCTGGACCCATTATGTACCTCTGTAATCTTTTGACTACCGCCCACAGGATGGGTATGGGGTGACTACCGCCCACAGGATGGGTATGGGGTGACTACCGCCCACAGGATGGGTATGGGGTGACTACCGCCCACAGGATGGGTATGGGGTGACTACCGCTCACAGGATGGGTATGGGGTGACTACCGCCCACAGGATGGGTATGGGGTGACTACCGCCCACAGGATGGGTATGGGGTGACTACCGCCCACAGGATGGGTATGGGTTGACTACCGCCCACAGGATGGGTATGGGGTACATAATAAAGATATTAAACTGAAACTGGGTGGTAGTCCTAACACCTGCTGCCCCTGTTCACCTAACAGTAAATAGGTACCTGGGTGTTAGTGGAGTGTCGTGGGTGGCATCGTGGAGAACATAAAGAAGGAACACTGCAGAAGGCCGACTGGCCCATACAAGGCAAGACCTTATCTAAACCACCCATTTCCACCCACATGTTTGTCCAACCTTTTTTCAAAATTCTCGACAATTTCTTATCCACTTTTTTTCCAACTTAATGAATGTCAGAACCGAGTTGTTTGAAACTAGTAGTTCGTAGTCCTGACAGACTTCTAACTAGTAGTTCGTAGTCCTGAACCACTACAGCTTCTAACTTCTCCATCCATGTTTTTGATCTTAAATAAATAAGTTTATCTAGAAACAGGTACTCACATAGGTACAAATATCATACATAGTGTAAATTACAGAGGATAATCCAGAGAAGTCAGACATAATGACTTATTTACATTGAGCTTCGTTGTTTACCTCAACACTACCAGCTTTCTCAGTTATTCTCAGCCTTCAAGGACTGTTGTAAATCCTTGTTCTCGTCCCTATGAAGTCTCTCTCCCGGCTCAGCCTGTATCACTTGATGGTACAGTTGTACCACTTGGTACAGTTGTACCACTTGGTACAGCTGCTACAGCGAAGATGTTCTTACACTTACTGAACGTTCACTTAAGTTCTGTGAAGGCGTTTCCTCTTCTGGTTCTTCCTTGTTGGGAAACGGACAGTGAATTTAAAAATATAATAATAATAATGCAAATTTGTCTCAGAATCGATATTTGTTTACTCTGTATGTTTGTAATATAGATGAGTATTGTTATTGGTGCAGGATGGGTCTCGGTTAAGTGTGGCTATTAACATAGACACAGGCATGTCCCGCTACGGCGTGCAGCCAGCTGACCTGCCGCAGCTGGTGCAACAGCTGCAACAGCTCGACGTCTCCATCAACTCCATGTACACACACTTCCAGTCAGCCATCACAGAGAAGCAGAAGAATCAGAAACAGCTGGACATCTTTCTACAAGCTACTGAACCCTTCAAGTAAGATACTGAACCCTTCAAGTAAGATACTGAACCCTTCAGGTAAGGTACTGAACCCTTCAAGTAAGATACTGAACCCTTCAAGTAAGATACTGAACCCTTCAGGTAAGGTACTGAACCCTTCAAGTAAGGTACTGAACCCTTCAAGTAAGCTACTGAACCCTTCAGGTAAGCTACTGAACCCTTCAAGTAAGGTACTGAACCCTTCAAGTAAGCTACTGAACCCTTCAGGTAAGCTACTGAACCCTTCAAGTAAGCTACTGAACCCTTTAGGTAAGCTACTGAACCCTTCAAGTAAGCTACTGAACCCTTCAGGTAAGCTACTGAACCCTTCAAGTAAGGTACTGAACCCTTCAAGTAAGCTACTGAACCCTTCAAGTAAGGTACTGAACCCTTCAAGTAAGCTACTGAACCCTTCAAGTAAGCTACTGAACCCTTCAAGTAAGGTACTGAATCCTTCAAGTAAGCTACTGAACCCTTCAAGTAAGGTACTGAACCCTTCAAGTAAGCTACTGAACCCTTCAGGTAAGCTACTGAACCCTTCAAGTAAGGTACTGAACCCTTCAAGTAAGCTACTGAACCCTTCAGGTAAGCTACTGAACCCTTCAGTAAGCTACTGAACCCTTCAGTAGCTACTGAACCCTTCAAGTAAGGTACTGAACCCTTCAAGTAAGATACTGAACCTTCAAGTAAGTACTGAACCCTTCAGTAAGCTACTGAACCCTTCAGGTAAGCTACTGAACCCTTCAAGTAAGCTACTGAACCCTTCAGGTAAGGTACTGAACCCTTCAGGTAAGGTACTGAACCCTTCAGGTAAGGTACTGAACCCTTCAGGTAAGGTACTGAACCCTTCAGGTAAGGTACTGAACCCTTCAGGTAAGGTACTGAACCCTTCAGGTAAGGTACTGAACCCTTCAGGTAAGGTACTGAACCCTTCAGGTAAGGTACTGAACCCTTCAGGTAAGGTACTGAACCCTTCAGGTAAGCTACTGAACCCTTCAGGTAAGGTACTGAACCCTTCAGGTAAGGTACTGAACCCTTCAGGTAAGGTACTGAACCCTTCAGGTAAGGTACTGAACCCTTCAGGTAAGGTACTGAACCCTTCAAGTAAGCTACTGAACCCTTCAGGTAAGGTACTGAACCCTTCAGGTAAGGTACTGAACCCTTCAGGTAAGGTACTGAACCCTTCAGGTAAGGTACTGAACCCTTCAGGTAAGGTACTGAACCCTTCAGGTAAGGTACTGAACCCTTCAGGTAAGGTACTGAACCCTTCAGGTAAGGTACTGAACCCTTCAGGTAAGGTACTGAACCCTTCAGGTAAGGTACTGAACCCTTCAGGTAGCGAACCTTCGTGTACTGAACCCTTCAGGTAAGGTACTGAACCCTTCAGGTAAGTACTGAACCCTTCAGGTAAGGTACTGAACCCTTCAGGTAAGGTACTGAACCTTCAGGTAAGTACTGAACCTTCAGGTAAGGTACTGAACCCTTCAGGTAAGGTACTGAACCTTCAGGTAAGGTACTGAACCCTTCAGGTAAGTACTGAACCCTTCAGGTAAGGTACTGAACCCTTCAGGTAAGGTACTGAACCCTTCAGGTAAGGTACTGAACCCTTCAAGGTAAGTACTGAACCCTTCAGGTAGTACTGAACCCTTCAGGTAAGGTACTGAACTTCAGGTAAGGTACTGAACCTTCAGGTAAGGTACTGAACCCTTCAGGTAAGCTACTGACTTCAGGTAAGCTACTGAACCCTTCAGGTAGTACTGATCCTTCAAATAAGCTACTGAACCTTCAGTAGGTCTGACTCCTTCAGGTAAGGTACTGATACTCTTCAGTAGTACTGACCTTCGTAGTACTGCGTTTTCAGTAAGTACTGTTCAGTAGGTACTGAACCTTCGGGTAGTCTGACCCTTCAGTAGGTCTGAACTCAGGTAAGCTACTGAACCTTCAGTACCTGATCCTCAGGTAAGCTACTGAACTCCTTATTTGTTTGGATGTCTCGTTACCTCAGTACTGGTCATTCCTCAAGGTACTCTGCTTTCTATAAGTACTTGTTAATTCAAGTACCTGTTTCTCAGTACTGTTGTCTCAGTACTCTGTTTCCAGTACTCTGTTTCTCAGCACTTTTGTCCAGTACTTGCTTCTCAGTACTCTGTTTCTCAGTACTCTGTTTCTCAGTACTCTGTTTCTCAGTACTCTGTTTCTCAGTACTCTGTTTCTCAGTACTCTGTTTCTCAGTACTCTGTTTCTCAGTACTCTGTTTCTCAGTACTCTGTTTCTCAGTACTCTGTTTCTCAGTACTCTGTTTCTCAGTACTCTGTTTCTCAGTACTCTGTTTCTCAGTACTCTGTTTCTCAGTACTCTGTTTCTCAGTACTCTGTTTCTCAGTACTCTGTTTCTCAGTACTCTGTTTCTCAGTACTCTGTTTCTCAGTACTCTGTTTCTCAGTACCGCTCATCGTTTCTCAGTCTGTCCAGACTCTGTTTCTCAGTACTCTGTTTCTCAGTACTCTGTTTCTCAGTACTCTGTTTCTCAGTACTCTGTTTCTCAGTACTCTGTTTCTCAGTACTCTGTTTCTCAGTACTCTGTTTCTCAGTACTCTGTTTCTCAGTACTCTGTTTCTCAGTACTCTGTTTCTCAGTACTCTGTTTCTCAGTACTCTGTTTCTCAGTACTCTGTTTCTCAGTACTCTGTTTCTCAGTACTCTGTTTCTCAGTACTCTGTTTCTCAGTACTCTGTTTCTCAGTACTCTGTTTTGGCAGCCGCGTCATCAGGGGCTCAGTCAGTCCCCCGCCAGAGAAGTATAGATCCGTCTCTACTTCGAGGTTAATGACACCATCAGTGAGGTCATTTTTCATCAGACTTGAGTTACAACGTCTGGTCACTCGGCTTTTGTTCAGGAGCTAAAGTGTAACTCAGCGTGATATCAACATCCTGTACCAAGCTGTGGACCGCCTACGTAAACAAGGTAGTGTGGTATTTATTGGAACTAAAGAGGTGAACAACTGGTTGACCTCCCCCACCACCACAACTGGTTGACCTCCCCCACCACCACAACTGGTTGACCTCCCCCACCACCACAACTGGTTGACCTCCCCCACCACCACAACTGGTTGACCTCCCCCACCACCACAACTGGTTGACCTCTCCCACCACCACAACTGGTTGACCTCCCCCACCACCACAACTGGTTGACCTCCCCACCACCACAACTGGTTGACCTCCCCACCACCACAACTGGTTGACCTCCCCACCACCACAACTGGTTGACCTCCCCCACCACCCCAACTGGTTGACCTCCACACCCCAACGGTTGACCCCACCACCACAACTGGTTGACCTCCCCCACCACCACAACTGGTTGACCTCCCCACCACTACAACTGGTTGACCTCCCCACCACCCCAACTGGTTGACCTCTCCCACCACCACAACTGGTTGACCTCTCCCACCACCCAACTGGTTGACCCTCCCCACCACCACAACTGGTTGACCTCCCCACCACCACAACTGGTTGACCTCCCCACCACACAAATGGTTGACCCCCCACCACTACACTGGTTGACCTCCCCACCACCACAACTGGTTGACCTCCCCACCACCACAACTGGTTGACCTCTCCCACCACTACAACTGGTTGACCTCTCCCACCACCACAACTGGTTGACCTCCCCCACCACTACAACTGGTTGACCTCCCCACCACTACAACTGGTTGACCTCTCCCACCACCACAACTGATTGACCTCCCCATCACCACAACTGGTTGACCTCCCCATCACTACAACTGGTTGACCTCCCCCACCACTACAACCGGTTGACCTCCCCCACCATTACAACCGGTTGACCTCCCCCACCACTACAACCGGTTGACCTCCCCCACCATTACAACTGGTTGACCTCCCCACCACAACTGGACTTTGGATAAAGACACAAATGTACTATAATACGATCTTTTATTGCCAACGTTCGTCCACACAGTGGGCGAAACCTTATCAATAAAGTATCGTATTATATAGCATTTGTTTTTTATCCATCGTGTCTGCATTTTATATAATTTCTCTCCGCAAGATGACTTTCTTGAGGACAATATACAACCTCCTAGCAGAGGCGTCATTCCCTCCTTGTGTAGACAGCCTGTACTGTCTGCATAGACAGCCTATGCTGTCTGCCTGCCGAGCATGTGTAAGCTGTAAGCCTACATGGCTAGTTCCCATAGTTTCCACCAGAGGGCAAGCCTGGTGGGCATACCCACTTCAACCTACCCACCCTTGTCTCTCCCTCACTTGGCGTCCAGGCATCACTCAGTCAACAGGCCTTACCTCTCCGTGTCTCTCTCCCTCGGGCATGGCCCCTTGGGGCCTGGTCACAAACACACAGCCTGTGTACCCATACCGCAAATAAAGTAAGAAGCCTCCGAAGCCTTATCATTCATTCCCGCTACCAAGAAGATGCAAATCAACATTCGATACTTGATCTATAGAGGGCAGGGACCTCTCAGTGATTACTTTCTTCTATTGGGCTGCTCTTCACCTTTGATAATATACAAGTCATCATACTGTTGCTTCAACTTTACATTGTTCCAGACTATGCAGCAAAACTCTTTTCCAGACTCTCCTGACCACCTCAGAAGTACGTCGTCAAGGCTGATGGACTGATTGCATAGTCTTTACATCTCTACTACTGCTGACTCCTCTGTACTCGACTGAAGAAGCCTACTGTGTAGGCGAAACGTTTCGGAATAAATTTTCCTAACTGCTGCACGTTTGTGTTATCAAGTTTTCGGTGCTGTATACCATTATCATGTCCCTCTTAACACAACCCACACGATGACCTTGATAAAAACACTACGATATTAAGAGAAAACCTCGTGAGGATATGATGGGACGTAGAGGGATATGATGGGACGTAGAGGGATATGATGGGACGTAGAGGGATATGATGGGACGTAGAGGGATATGATGGGACGTAGAGGGATATGATGGGACGTAGAGGGATATGATGGGACGTAGAGGGATATGATGGGACGTAGAGGGATATGATGGGACGTAGAGGGATATGATGGGACGTAGAGGGATATGATGGGACGTAGAGGGATATGATGGGACGTAGAGGGATATGATGGGACGTAGAGGGATATGATGGGACGTAGAGGGATATGATGGGACGTAGAGGGATATGATGGGACGTAGAGGGATATGATGGGACGTAGAGGGATATGATGGGACGTAGAGGGATATGATGGGACGTAGAGGGATATGATGGGACGTAGAGGGATATGATGGGACGTAGAGGGATATGATGGGACGTAGAGGGATATGATGGGACGTAGAGGGATATGATGGGACGTAGAGGGATATGATGGGACGTAGAGGGATATGATGGGACGTAGAGGGATATGATGGGACGTAGAGGGATATGATGGGACGTAGAGGATATGATGGGACGTAGAGGGATATGATGGGACGTAGAGGGATATGATGGGACGTAGAGGGATATGATGGGACGTAGAGGGATATGATGGGACGTAGAGGGATATGATGGGACGTAGAGGGATATGATGGGACGTAGAGGGATATGATGGGACGTAGAGGGATATGATGGGACGTAGAGGGATATGATGGGACGTAGAGGGATATGATGGGACGTAGAGGGATATGATGGAGAGTAGAGGGATATGATGGGACGTAGAGGGATATGATGGGACGTAGAGGGATATGATGGGACGTAGAGGGATATGATGGGACGTAGAGGGATATGATGGGACGTAGAGGGATATGATGGGACGTAGAGGATATGATGGGACGTAGAGGATATGATGGGACGTAGAGGGATATGATGGGACGTAGAGGGATATGATGGGACGTAGAGGGATATGATGGGACGAGGGGATAGATGGGACGTAGAGGGATATGATGGGACGTAGAGGGATATGATGGGACGTAGAGGGATATGATGGGACGTAGAGGATATGATGGGACGTAGAGGGGTATGATGGGACGAGGGATATGATGGGACGTAGAGGGATATGATGGGACGTAGAGGATATGATGGGACGTAGAGGGATATGATGGGACGTAGAGGGATATGAGGACGGAGGATATGATGGACGTAGAGGGATATGATGGGACGTAGAGGGATATGAGGGACTAGAGGGTGATGGAGTAGGGATATGATGGGACGTAGATATGATGGCAGAAAGGACAAGATAAGAGGATATGAGCTCTGAGTATTAGGAAGATGATAGACATGAGGCAGAAAGGAACAAATAACAAGGAAACGTTGAACAAAATCCTCTTCAACATTTCCTTGTTTATTCCCCTCAACCTCATTGCTATGGTATTCCTAAAACTCACAAACCTGATATCCCTCTACGTCCCATTATTACCAAGTTACATTCACAAAGAGGACTTTCTAATGGGGCGTTAAGTGGTTGGGATTGAAGGGGGGGGGGCTATGTGACTTTTTGAAGTTGCTTCTCAGAATGTTGTTGAAGTCACCTGCAGGTGTGTAGGTCTGGCTACCTCTCTCTCTGTTCATTCCTTATGGAGTGTACTCACCTAATTGTGGTTGCAGGGGTCGATTCACAGCTCTTGAGCCCCGCCTCTTCACTGGTCGCTACTAGGTCACTCCCTGCTCCATGAGCTTTATCATACCTCTTCTTAGTGTGGATGTGTGATGCTGAAGAATTGAGACACTTATGCAACATATGGGAATCTTTATTGAAGAAACGTTTCGCCACACAGTGGCTTCATCAGTCCAATACAAAGCAGGAAGGTGTAAGGAGAGGAGGAGTTTGAGGTAATCAGTCCCTCAGCCTGGAATCGATGTGTTCAGTCTTTCAATCTTGTAGGAAGTACAGCATATGGCCGTAGAGGTGACTTATATACTGTAGTCAGGTGAGTGGAAGCAGGAGGAGGCGGGGTCCAGTGGAACCATCCACTAGTGTAAGTAGGTCTTCGTCCAAAGGTTGGACAAGTGTTGAAGAATTCCTTGTATCAAGATCCCATGATGTTGCAGTGTCTGACAGATTCAAAACCATTTATCACATGTATGATGCTGTCTAAGGCTGTTTTTTTTTCATTCTCTTCGCTTCAGAGACTTTATTATATGGCTTTTGTAAATGCTTGTATATCTCTGGCGGTTAGTCAGAGTAAACACTGGTGTTACTGGAGACTTTATCTCACAAGCATCATAGGCAGGATGTTCTTGTGATTGTTGCAGGATGTTCTTGTGGATTGTTGCAGGATGTTCTTGTGAATTGTTGCAGGATGTTCTTGTGGATTGTTGCAGGATGTTCTTGTTATAATACCTTGCTGTTCAGAGCTTGGCTCCTGGTATTCCACGTTCAGGTTATCTGTACACTTTCACAATCTAGGTACATAATTACACTGCCTAGCATTGTAATTGTGACTTGTTGTGGTATTGGGACCTTGTATGACCACCATTGGTTGTTTGACAGTCTCTATTGCTGTTCCAAACCCCTGTGGTTTAGCGCTTCTATTTGATTATAATAATAATAATATTGCTGTTCCATGTTTGTCATTGTTAGTCAAGGTGTTGGTTGATGTTGCACAACGTTGCAGCCATCATGGATAAAATGTTCAGGGTGTCGTGGATTTATTATGTATGTCCCTACAACAGCATATAGAGACAAAACAATCATAAGCTTGTATATAAGTTTACAAATACCTTTAATTGATCTATTAATTATTAATTAGAACAGTGTCTTGTATTCCTAAAACACTATTAGTTTGCTTAACGTACATTAACAATATACTATATTCATATAGTTTAGTATGTTGCTATGTTGCTCATTTGTTGTGTGTAAATTTCAGAACTCGGCGTCATGTAGCGGCCACCACCGGCTGTGTCCAGGGGCTGGCCACAGACCTGGACCTGATAAGACCTGGTGGAGCTATCACTGGTCTCTGCTCAGGTATGTGTCACCTCATCAGCACCAACAACAGCAGTCATAACAAACTCGTAAATTACCGTATTTTCCGGCAGAAAAGGCCCTCCCGCTCCCCCCAAAAAAAAGTTTGAGAGTCCCTGCACCTGACTTTATTGAGTTATTCTAGTGGGTAATTTACGCACGTGTTACTATGCAATAAGATGTACAGTAAACAGGTGATATAATATGCAGAACAACCACTGTGAAAAGAATTGTGAAATTCCAAGCGATTTCGTGACTTCTGACATTATCAAGGAATTATTTCTTGATGGGAGAAATCACGAAAGTGCTTGGAATTTCAGTATTTTTTCACACTGGCTGTTTTGTATATGTTGCCATGTATAATACTTGTACTTATGTGTACCTGTACCTAAATAAACTTGTGTGCTGCAATAAAATATTTAATAAAAATAATGCTCCATAGTTCCGGGTTTGTACTGAAACGAGACGCGTATTATTCCTGTCAAGACAGAGTGGCCAAGACAGGAGCAGATGAGGTGTTTAGTTCAGTACGGTAGGAAGGCGGCTGGTGAAGTCGTCATGGGTTGACGTTAGTGTGAGTAGGTGGTTTGGTCAGTTTTTTTTGTGTATACTATAGGTAATTTAGTGTGTAAATGCTCTCATGTTTTTTTAAGGCCCTAGTGTGTGCAAGTGTCTGTTTTGGAGACTTACGTTAACTGTAGGCTAAGTAGCCTCCAGGAAAGGGGGGTGTGTCATGGAGCCTCCCTGTTTATAAATGTTCATTTAGTGAACTGGAGTTTGGTGGTTTGTTGTAGTAGAATGTAGATTGTATATACGTTTCTAGTATATATATATATATATATATATATATATATATATAATATATATATATAATATATATATATTAATACCATCCCTGTTAACAGGTTCAGACAAGTATCAACAGTTTACCTCCCTGTTAACAGATTCAGACAGACGTATCAACAGTTTACCTCCCTGTTAACAGATTCAGACAGACGTATCAACAGTTTACCTCCCTGTTAACAGGTTCAGACACGTAACAACAGTTTACCTCCCTGTTAACAGGTTCAGAGTTATCAATATTTTACCTCCCTGTTACCAGATTGAGTTATCAATAGTTTACCTCCATGTTAACAGGTTCAGACAGTTATCAACAGTTTCTCTCCCTGTTACCAGGTTCAGATAGTTATCAACAGTTTCTCTCCCTGTTAACAGGTTCAGACAGTGATGGCTGTCAAGAGTTCATCAAGTGTGGGTTCCAGCCAGCCTTCTCCGTGCTAGCACGACCATCCTTCTACAAGCTGCTACCTGCAGGCCGCTTCATCGGCTACGACGCCACCTACGAGACTCACGGAGACGAATGGATAGCCAATTTCACGACCGGCTGGTCTGACGGTATAAGCCGGCGCTTGAGTAATGGCGTCGGCTCCGTCAAGAGACTCAAAACAGGTCAGTTTCACATCCATTCTTGTGCTTCTCAACCATTTTTTTGACCCATTCAGCCTTTTCTCCATATGTCAGAATTTCATTGCTCCCTCCCCATGATTGACTCAAAAGATGCATTCCAAATAATATGCATATACAGGTACAGGTATATTTTTGTCTCACCGGTCATATACCCCGAGGCAGGGGACCTAAACAAACACGAAAGTTTCTCTTTTTAAATTTAGTAATGTATACAGGAGGAGTTACTAGCCATCCCCACCAGGCATGTCTACCATCATCACCAGGCACGTCTACCATCACCACCAGACATGTCTACCATCCCCACCAGACATGTCTACCATCCCACCAGGCACGTCTACCATCCCCACCAGGCATGTCTACCATCCCCACCAGGCATGTCTACCATCACCACCAGGCATGTCTACCATCACCACCAGACATGTCTACCATCACCAAGCATGTCTACCATCACCAGGCATGTCTATCATCACCACCAGACATGTCTACCATCACCAGACATGTCTACCATTACCACCAGGCATGTCTACCATTACCACCAGGCATGTCTACCATCACCACCAGGCATGTCTACCATCACCACCAGGCATGTCTACCATCACCACCAGGCATGTCTACCATCACCACCAGACATGTCTACCATCCCCACCAGGCATGTCTACCATCACCAGACATGTCTACCATCTGTGATTAGATTTTGCCACCGAAGTGGCTAGTTTATTGTGCACGCCATATCCATCCTGTGGACGGTAGCGCAAGAGCATATGGATACACAAAAGGCCTAGGCACTAGGCCCCAAAAGGGTTAACAATTGTACATTTGGATTTATATCTACAGTTCACTTAAATGTTACAAGCAAATTTAGGAAATTTGCTTAGTATAACTGGTATCTTATTTTCATGAATAAGATATCTTGACATGTCACATAGGTTATTATACTGTCTATCTCTATATTCCTCAATAAGTGCACAATTAAGCACATAGTGTTCAAGACAGTGACCATATGCCTGTTCACATAATTTGCATTTAGTTTGATCATCATCTGTGTCTCCCAAACTGCCAGAAGTACTTGTAGCCAAGCCTAAGCCTGGCCACTACAACATCAGTCAGTACTTGTAGCCAAGCCTAAGCCTGGCCACTACAACATCAGTCAGTACTTGTATCCAAGCCTAAGCCTGGCCACTACAACATCAGTCAGTCTGTTCACATTGCAAGTTGCTCCATAAACATACTTATCTACGTTCATGTTATCATAGTGGGTTATAGATCTACTCAGGCTTCTAACTGCATTCCAATGGCAATCATTTTCATTATTTACTTTTCTCCTAATATTATTCCTAATGCTAGACACAGATATACCAAAGTTATATTCTACATTCTCCTTCTGGGTACTCTTCTTGGCTAACATATCAACTTTATCATGAAGGAGTAATTACTCCAATGTGTGATGGAATCCATAGCATTGTACATTAATTCCTTTGTCCCAGATTTTTGAGTATCTATACCTGGCTTCTCCAATGAGCATGCTGTTAGAGTCATTATATGAGTCAAGAGCCTTCAATGATGACATAGAATCAGTAATGATGATAGAGTCAAGCTCAGTGTCATAAGTTAGCTTTAGTGCCATTAGGATTGCAAACAATTCAGTTTGCAGTGTAGACGCCCAGTTATTAATTCTTATGCCTAGTTCAAAAAAATTATTATTGTTCTTAACTAGGGAGGTGGCAACAGAGCAGATCCAGCCCTGCCAGAAGACTCCTGTTTAGATCCATCAGTGTATATAACTTGAGATAACTTATTACTACCAGCTAGGCGAGAAATTTTTTCTTGAGCAGTTGCTTTAACAAGTGATTTAAGGAAGGGATTACTAGCAATGAGCTTCTTGGGAGGGACTTGCAGGTATGTGATATTAAATGAACACATCTTCCATGGAGGGTGAAATGCTCTTGTTGCCTACAGTGGTACAATTCATGCAGGTGAGTTAGACACATTAGCACTGAAATTTTTAACCCCAGTTCAAAATTAGTCGAATGGAAATTTGTCCCATTTTTTCCATAAAAATAGGTGGCTAACCTGGGATAACCCAGGTTAGCCACCTGGGATAACCCAGGGGAGGGTTAGCCAC
Organism: Cherax destructor; assembly: GCA_009830355.1. NCBI lineage: Eukaryota > Metazoa > Arthropoda > Malacostraca > Decapoda > Parastacidae > Cherax > Cherax destructor. The sequence goes on along the minus strand of WNWK01005818.1, from coordinate 44,284 downwards.
CTGGGATAACCCAGGGGAGGGTTAGCTACCTGGGATAACCCAGGGGAGGGTTAGCCACCTGGGATAACCCAGGGGAGGGTTAGCCACCTGGGATAACCCAGTAAAGTCAGTACCTCATCGAGGACTTTATATGTCTTATTTCCATTGTGGTCCTTCAATCTTGTCCCCCAGGATGCCCCCCACACCAGTCCACTAACACGGTACCTACTTGCTTGCTAGGTGAACAAGGACAGCAGGTGTAAGGAAACACGTCCAATGTTTCCACCCTTGCAAGGGATTGAACCACGGACACTCAGTATCCGTGGTTCAATCACTGAACCGTTGCCTACCAGGCCACGGTACACTAGTGTTAAAAGTTTGAAGTCGATCAGATGAGGCATTCTTGAGTTATCCCCTGGTAGTCACTGCCCCCTCATGCCCGAGTATAACAGGGAAACTGGCAGTCCGATACGAATTCAACCGTTTCTCTAACACACCGACCTTGAAAGTTTGAAGCCTATTAGCTGAGGCATTGTCCAGTTACCTCACCAAAACCACTATGGAAGAATCCAAAAATATTATGGCTTGTGGAATTTCATTTCAGTTTTATGTTTTGACAAGCCTAAAAAAAGCATATACTGTTTCTTAAAGATACTGTATGTGTCTTCTTATAACTAGAATTTTTTAACTGAGTTTTATTAAATGTGTTTAAATGTGTTAGTACCTGACACATGGACACATACACAGTGCACCGTAGTCTTGAAGAATCTGAAGCACACACATGAAGATTGGTGCTTATATACTGGCGTCAGGTGGAGGGAGGTGGAGCAGACGAAGACACTCACTGGTAGGTGAGATTACCCAGTGGAAGCAGGTCATACCCGAGGGTCGGACCACTAGTACTCAAGAAGCTTGTGGAGATGTGTGTGCTTCAGATTCTTCAAGACTACGGTGCTCTTCACCAACTCCAAGACTGAGGGACTAATTACCTCGACTTTTGTATAGTTCTACAGTCTTCACATTATGTCCTAGAATTTGTATTGATAAAGCCACTGGAGGGCGAAACGTCTATGAATAAAGATACCCAGATGTTGCACATGTGTCTAATTCCTCAGTAACAATAATATATCTCACAAGCTTGTGAAAAGTGAGCTGCATGGTTTCCTTCTCTGGGGTTATGCAACTGTCACTTGTGTCAACAGATACATGTGTCTGGGGTTATGCAGCTGTCACTTTTGCGTCAACAGATACATGTGTCTGGGGTTATGCAGCTGTCACTTTTGCGTCAACAGATACATGTCTGGGGTTATGCAGCTGTCACTTGTGTCAACAGATACATGTCTGGGGTTATGCAGCTGTCACTTTTGCGTCAACAGATACATGTCTGGGGTTATGGATGCGCTGGATGTCTTGGAACAGTTACTGAAACTATTCTATTTATTCACAACTTGCTGCTTCAGGAGAGCTGTGCCCAATTGTAGGCCGCGTGTCGATGGACTCGATCACAGCGCGTCTGCCTGAAGCCCCTGAGGAAGGTGAAGTATTCCAGGTGATAACTGATGACTTCGACGAGGTCACCTCAGCAGTAGGCATGGCCAGGAAGCTGGGAGCAGCTGTATACGAGATGCCAGGGAACTGGTCCACTCGCCTGGCACGAGTCTTCTCTATGAGTGGCAACATTGTTCATATATGTCACTCCCTTGACTATGAATGTTAAGAAGAGCTTAAATGAATTATATGTTTCATCTTTTAATGTATTTGTTTAATATGGCTCATCTAACTTTCAGTTGGACTGTTATTGAAATGTGTAGTTGCCACTTTACTAATTATACTTAAAAAAAGAATGAGTGGTATTATTATCCGTAGCTAACTTCTAAATGCCTCTTCCGATCAGCTTGAAACTTTAGAGAGAGTTTAATCAGGTATGAAATATGATACAGGACAGGTTTAAGCTGAGTACATGCAATTTATCAACCTTGTATCGTAGTTACCAATACTGAGATTAATGGTTGTTACTGTGATTAACTATATATTGTCTTAGACAATACACAAATAACCCGCACATAGAAAGTTTTGACTGGGGGACGAGTAGTGTTAGTGAGGACCCCAGCTGTGTGACCTGGGGACTGAGTGGTGTTAGTGAGGACCCTAGCTGTGTACTGGGGGACGAGTAGTGTTAGTGAGGACCCCAGCTGTGTATTGGGGGACGAGTAGTGTTAGTGAGGACCCCAGCTGTGTACTGGGGGACGAGTAGTGTTAGTGAGGACCCCAGCTGTGTACTGGGGGACGAGTAGTGTTAGTGAGGAACCCAGCTGTGTACTGGGAAACGCCAAGTCAATGCTGATCCTCTTCAAATAGCTTGTTCTGTCTAGGCTGGAATATTGCTATACACTATCGGCCCCTTTCAAGGCAGGTGAAATTGCTGACCTGGAGAATGTACAAAGAACTTTCACCGCACCTATAAATACGATAAAGCCTCTAAATAACTGGGAACAGTTGAAGTTCCTTAACCTGTACTCCTTGGAACGCAGGCAAAAAAGATAATGAAAACATACACTTTGAAAATCCTAGAGGGACTAGTCCCAAATCTGCACTCACAAAACACTCCCTATGAATACAAAAGACTCGGCTGGCGATGCAACATCCCCCTAATGAAAAGCAGGGGTACCACGAGTATGGTAAGAGACAACACAAGTATCAGGGGTCCAAGACTGTTCAACTGCCTTCCAGCATACAAGAGGAGGATTACCAATAGACTCCTAGCTGTCTTCAAGAAGGCGCTGGACAGATATCTAAAGTCAGTACCTGACCAGCCGGGCTGTGATTCGTACGTCGGTTTACGTGCTGCCAGCAGTAACAGCCTGGTTGATCAGGCCCTGATCCATCATGAGGCCTGATCATGGACCGGGACGCGGGGGCGTTGACCCCCGGAATACTCTTCAAGTATGCTCCAGGAAAGACGTTCTAATGTTTCCACCCGTACCGGGCATCGAACCACGGACCTCAGTGTAGGAGCTGAGTGCGCTAGCAATCGAGTTACATAAGATCCATGTGGGGTAAAACCTACAAGAACACCAATAAGTAAGTTTATTCAGGTATACACAAATACATTTACATACACTTTGACTCACTACCAGAGGTGTGTAAGGCTCAGCCAGGCAGCAGCAACAACAACAACGACAACAGCAATAGCAGCAGTAGTACTACTACTATTACTAGTACTACTACTATTACTAGTACTACTACTATTACTATTACTACTATTACTAGTACTACTACTATTACTAGTACTACTACTATTACTAGTACTACTACTATTACTAGTACTACTACTATTACTAGTACTACTACTATTACTAGTACTACTACTATTACTAGTACTACTACTATTACTAGTACTACTACTATTACTAGTACTACTACTATTACTAGTACTACTACTATTACTAGTACTACTACTATTACTAGTACTACTACTATTACTAGTACTATTACAACTACTACTACTACTACAGTAAACAATGACATCCTGGGAGAGGCAGACAGCTCTCCACTCACGGCAATTTCCAGAAGGATCAGAGAAGCTGACGTTGGTGAAGGATAATCACAGAACAGTGTCAGACAACAGTGATGTGAGGTCAAGCTCTGTCCTGGCAACAGTGATGTGAGGTCAAGCTCTGTCCTGGCAAAAGTGATGTGAGGTCAAGCTCTGTCCTGGCAAAAGTGATGCGAGGTCAAGCTCTGTCCTGGCGACAGTGATGTGAGGTCAAGCTCTCTCCTGGCAACAGTGATGCGAAGTCAAGCTCTGTCCAGGCAACAGTGATGTGAGGTCAAGCTCTGTCCTGGTAACAGTGATGCGAGGTCAAGCTCTGTCCTGGCAACAGTGATGTGAGGTCAAGCTCTGTCCTGGCAACAGTGATGTGAGGTCAAGCTCTGTCCTGGCAACAGTGATGTGAGGTCAAGCTCTGTCCTGGCAACAGTGATGTGAGGTCAAGCTCTGTCCTGGCAACAGTGATGTGAGGTCAAGCTCTGTCCTGGCAACAGTGATGTGAGGTCAAGCTCTGTCCTGGCAACAGTGATGTGAGGTCAAGCTCTGTCCTGGCAACAGTGATGTGAGGTCAAGCTCTGTCCTGGCAACAGTGATGTGAGGTCAAGCTCTGTCCTGGCAACAGTGATGTGAGGTCAAGCTCTTTCCTGGCAACAGTGATGTGAGGTCAAGCTCTGTCCTGGCAACAGTGATGTGAGGTCAAGCTCTGTCCTGGCAACAGTGATGTGAGGTCAAGCTCTGTCCTGGCAACAGTGATGTGAGGTCAAGCTCTGTCCTGGCAACAGTGATGCGAGGTCAAGCTCTGTCCTGGCAACAGTGATGTGAGGTCAAGCTCTGTCCTGGCAACAGTGATGCGAGGTCAAGCTCTGTCCTGGCAACAGTGATGCGAGGTCAAGCTCTGTCCTGACAACAGTGATGCGAGGTCAAGCTCTGTCCTGGCAACAGTGATGCGAGGTCAAGCTCTGTCCTGACAACAGTGATGTGAGGTCAAGCTCTGTCCTGACAACAGTGATGCGAGGTCAAGCTCTGTCCTGGCAACAGTGATGTGAGGTCAAGCTCTGTCCTGGCAACAGTGATGCGAGGTCAAGCTCTCCTGGCAACAGTGATGCGAGGTCAAGCTGTGTCCTGACAACAGTGATGAGGTCAAGCTGTGTCCTGACAACAGTGATGCGAGGTCAAGCTGTGTCCTGACAACAGTGATGTGAGGTCAAGCTGTGTCCTGGCAACAGTGATGTGAGGTCAAGCTCTGTCCTGGCAACAGTGATACGAGGTCAAGCTGTGTCCTGACAACTGATGTGAGGTCAAGCTGTGTCCTGGCAACAGTGATGTGAGGTCAAGCTGTGTCCTAACGAAAAAAAATATATTTCATTGTGTTTGTTTATCATTAAATTATTGTAAACTTGTTTAAAATATATTTAGTTGGATTAGGCTAAATTAAATTCCTCTTATAATAAGGTTAAGTAAGTTTCCTAAGGTTCTTTTGGAAAAATATATCTTTAAATGTATAAGAGAAAATTTTAGAAAGGACTTAAGTTTAAATGAGTTCTTGCTAATTGACCAGTTTTACCTATTCTTCATTCCATCAGTTTCGTAGTGAAGGAAAGACAAGAAGGTATTTTTATACCAACAGACTTCCTCACCATGATGGTACTAATTCTTGTGTTATCTCTGATGAGTACACTTGACTGTGAATATATAAGTCACTACCACACCACGTACACTGCAGGCAGCATACACCACGTACACTGCAGGCAGCATACACCACGTACACTGCAGGCAGCATACACCACGTACACTGCAGGCAGCATACACCACGTACACTGCAGGCAGCATACACCACGTACACTGCAGGCAGCATACACCACGTACACTGCAGGCAGCATACACCACGTACACTGCAGTCAGCATACACCACGTACACTGCAGGCAGCATACACCACGTACACTGCAGGCAGCATACACCACGTACACTGCAGGCAGCATACACCACGTACACTGCAGGCAGCATACCACGTACACTGCAGGCAGCATACACCACGTACACTGCAGGCAGCATACACCACGTACACTGCAGGCAGCATACACCACGTACACTGCAGGCAGCATACACCACGTACACTGCAGGCAGCATACACCACGTACACTGCAGGCAGCATACACCACGTACACTGCAGGCAGCATAAGGTACGACAAAGCTCTTGGAGCAGAGAGAGAGAGAGTGGACGTAGTAACGACCAGCGAAGAGGCGAGAACCAGGAGCTGTGAAGCGACCCCTGCAACCATAAATAGGTGAGTACACCACGCAGACTGGAGGCATCATATACCAAGACATAGCAAGTTAAGACTGGCTGTACTTCACAGTCACCAATATTTCAGGACCTCCAGTGTGTTTACACTCAGTTCTCCAGTCTTGGTAACAAGTATTACACTCTCAGTTCTCCAGTCTTGGTAACAAGTATTACACTCTCAGTTCTCCAGTCTTGTTAATACAAGTGTCGAAATTACCAGATCAAAGATTTTTAACCAGTACAGCCTTTATATTACACTGTTTCACTCAGTGGCACTTTATATTACACTGTTTCACTCAGTGGCACTTTATATTACACTGTTTCACTCAGTGGCACTTTATATCACACTGTTTCACTCAGTGGCACTTTATATTACGCTGTTTTACTCAGTGGCACTTTATATTATGCTGTTTCACTCAGTGGCACTTTATATTACACTGTTTCACTCAATGGCACTTTATATTACACTGTTTCACTCAGTGGCACTTTATATTACACTGTTTCACTCAGTGACACTTTATATCACACTGTTTCACTCAGTGGCACTTTATATTACACTGTTTCACTCAGTGGCACTTTATATTATGCTGTTTCACTCAGTGGCACTTTATATTACACTGTTTCACTCAGTGGCACTTTATATTACGCTGTTTCACTCAGTGGCACTTTATATTACACTGTTTCACTCAGTGGCACTTTATATTACACTGTTTCACTCAGTGGCACTTTATATTACGCTGTTTCACTCAGTGGCACTTTATACTACACTGTTTCACTCAGTGGCACTTTATATTACACTGTTTCACTCAGTGGCACTTTATATTACACTGTTTCACTCAGTGACACTTTATATTACACTGTTTCACTCAGTGGCACTTTATATTACACTGTTTCACTCAGTGGCACTTTATATTACACTGTTTCACTCAGTGGCACTTTATATTACACTGTTTCACTCAGTGGCACTTTATATTATGCTGTTTCACTCAGTGGCACTTTATATTACACTGTTTCACTCAGTGGCACTTTATATTACGCTGTTTCACTCAGTGGCACTTTATATTACACTGTTTCACTCAGTGGCACTTTATATTACACTGTTTCACTCAGGGGCACTTTATATTACGCTGTTTCACTCAGTGGCACTTTATATTACACTGTTTCACTCAGTGGCACTTTATATTACGCTGTTTTACTCAGTGGCACTTTATATTACACTGTTTCACTCAGTGGCACTTTATATTACACTGTTTCACTCAGTGGCACTTTATATTACGCTGTTTCACTCAGTGGCACTTTATATTACGCTGTTTTACTCAGTGGCACTTTAGTAAAGTAAAGTAAATTTTATTTCATTGCAATTTTACATAGATATTTGCAGTTACAATCATAAACTGAAGTGCAAGGAGAGCCACTGACATGCCATGGTGAAGTGCAAGGAGAGCCACTGACATGCCATGGTGAAGTGCAAGGAGAGCCACTGACATGCCATGGTGAAGTGCAAGGAGAGCCACTGACATGCCATGGTGAAGTGCAAGGAGAGCCACTGACATGCCATGGTGAAGTGCAAGGAGAGCCACTGACATGCCATGGTGAAGTGCAAGGAGAGCCACTGACATGCTATGGTGAAGTGCAAGGAGAGCCACTGACATGCCATGGTGAAGTGCAAGGAGAGCCACTGACATGCCATGGTGAAGTGCAAGGAGAGCCACTGACATGCCATGGTGAAGTGCAAGGAGAGCTGTGGGGTTCTTTTCATAGATTTGGTAATATTAACAGACGATGAGCTTGGGTTTTGGTAGCGTTTAATGAGGCGTTGGATATATGGGAGCTGAGAGCCTATGCCTGTGTCCGTCTGTCCTGCACTGAGTCTCGATGGTAACTGAACACTAGGCCGCCTGGCGCTGAGGCATTCAAAAGGCAGGCCTATCATTGGCTGATGCCAGATCACATGGGCAGAGGTTGGAAATCACGTGAACAGCCGTGATGCAGCCGTTATAAGTACAACCCGTACAGCTCGGGCATGCTACGTATGGCGTCTCGACATACAACTATACAAACTAAGGGCAACAGGCAACAACTTTCAGCTGATTCTATACAATGTCAAAGTACACAACAGTTAACATTATACTTCACATAGATATTATCGTGACGGAATAATCTACATTACTATATGATGCATCTTGATACTTGGGAATTATCTAAATGAGCTCATTCTAGAAAAATCATAATAAAAGATCTACGAATTCTGAGGAAATATAATTACAAGAAGGTAGTGATTAACAGACAAGGTAGATATGGTACACACAAATCTATACTGTTAATTCTCAGAACTCGGAGAGAACGTGAACACACAAAAAAAAATTTGAGTAATACTAAGTAGATATTATAACACACAGTTAAACGCTTACTACATATTTATCTATACAGGTTATTTACACTTAACCCCAACTCTGCTAGGGTGAGATTGATATAGGCTGTATAATTATCATCTCTGGGTGGATCAAACTCTGTTACAATAGGTAACTCAACTTCTGATTGAGGAGGATCTACACTGGTATCTACAAATGATACTTGAGGATTAATTAACACTTGTCGTGTACGTAGGGAATAACGACATTCAGGTATAACTTCATCCCAGGTTACACTATTGGGATTGATGGTAGCTCTTAAGACATCAAGGACTTTCTTATTCGTTCTTTCTGCTAACCCATTGCTGGCAGGATGGTGTGGAACAATGGTAGATTTAGTAATCTTATACAAGGCACATAGGTTTTCTAGAATCTCGTTACAAAATTCACCTCCATTATCTGTTATGAGGGACTTAGGAGTGGTATGTCTACAGATTATACGTTCCTTAAACGCTTTAGCTACTGTCCCGGCAGTCTTATCTGGGATAGGAACTAACTCACAAAATCTGGTAAATGGTGAAGTGCAAGGAGAGCCACTGACATGCCATGGTGAAGTGCAAGGAGAGCCACTGACATGCCATGGTGAAGTGCAAGGAGAGCCACTGACATGCCATGGTGAAGTGCAAGGAGAGCCACTGACATGCCATGGTGAAGTGCAAGGAGAGCCACTGACATGCCATGGTGAAGTGCAAGGAGAGCCACTGACATGCCATGGTGAAGTGCAAGGAGAGCCACTGACATGCCATGGTGAAGTGCAAGGAGAGCCACTGACATGCCATGGTGAAGTGCAAGGAGAGCCACTGACATGCCATGGTGAAGTGCAAGGAGAGCCACTGACATGCCATGGTGAAGTGCAAGGAGAGCCACTGACATGCCATGGTGAAGTGCAAGGAGAGCCACTGACATGCCATGGTGAAGTGCAAGGAGAGCCACTGACATGCCATGGTGAAGTGCAAGGAGAGCCACTGACATGCCATGGTGAAGTGCAAGGAGAGCCACTGACATGCCATGGTGAAGTGCAAGGAGAGCCACTGACATGCCATGGTGAAGTGCAAGGAGAGCCACTGACATGCCATGGTGAAGTGCAAGGAGAGCCACTGACATGCCATGGTGAAGTGCAAGGAGAGCCACTGACATGCCATGGCATTAGGGGCAGCTTAATCTAATGACTTATAGACTATGTACATAATATTAGAGAAATTGATTGAGTTTTTTCTAGTTATATAATTGATTTCAAATTACAATATGATTATATTACACTGTTAAAATTACAATATGATGATATTACATTGTAACAAGTGTTTAGGAGGATGGTAATATAAAATTGAGATTATCTTAAGGAAAATAACATTGAGCATTTTTGAAAGTAATTTATAATATGAGTATTTAGTTTTGGCTGAGTATAGGTTACATAATAGTAACATAATAGTAAAAATTGAAATTATCTTATAGGAAAATAATATTGAGCATTTTTGAAAGTAGTTTACAGTACGAGTATTTAGTTTAGGGTGAGTAGGTGGTTTTTGAGAAGAGTCTTAAATTGTTTTTCAGACAAGGTTATCTTAGTATTTACTGGTAATGAATTCCAGATTCTGGGGCCCTTTATGTGCATAGAATTTTTACATAGGTTGATATGGACTCGGGGTATATCAAAAAGTTATCTATATCTTGTGTTGTGGTCATGGGTCCTATTAAAGTTGGTGAGGAGAATTTTGAGCGAAGGGTTTATATTAGAATGTAGAGTTCTATGTATGTAGTAGGCACAAGAATAAGTGTGAATGTTCTTTACGGTGAGTAGTTTTAGGCTTTTGAATATTGGTGGAGTATGTTGTCTAGAGTGGGAATTTGTTGTCATTCTGACTGGAACCTTTTGCTGGGTTATGAGTGGTCTGAGGTGATTTAATGTTGTTGATCCCCTTGCACAGATTCCATAGGTGAGATAAGGGTAGATAAGTGAATGATATAGTGCAAGGAGAGCTGATTGAGGCACATAATAGCGTATCTTTGATAATATGCCTACTGTCTTTGAGATTTTCTTGGAAATTTGTTGTACGTGTGTTTTGGAATTTAAGGCTACTGTCAAGGTGGATTCCTAGGAATTTTCCCTCCGTGAGTCTTGTGATGGGTGAACCATTGAGTGTTATGTTAAGTGGAACATTTGTGGCTTTGTTTCCAAACTGTATGAAGTTTTTTTTTTTTTTTTTTTTTATATTTTATTTAAAACACATTACAATACATTGAATATTACATTATAGAAGTATATAACAATATACAAAATTCCAAACCTCAATTCCACTTGCAGCCTATCCATGCTCATGGCATTACACAAAAAACTTCACGTGCACTATAAAAGTACATAATTTAACCTGCACATGAGTCCCATCAATAACTATTTTACCATCTTCACTTAGGCCTCACTGGCCTACACATCTAAACCTTTTTATGTAAATCCAGAATTAATCACATAGAAACACTTTCTCTAGAGAACAGTAAAACTGAAATAAGGTTCCCTCACACTTGACATATAAAAATATATGATTCACAAAATCCTATAGTGTGAAGACAAGTAACACTATGAAAAATCCTGATCCAATATAAACCCCTAAAACTGTAAAATTCTTAAGTTAAGCTTTATCACACAAAACAATGAATACTGATTAAATTTCGTGTACAATATATTTAAGACACATATTATCACCATACTGAGCAGCACAATTCACGCTAAATGATACAAAAATTTTACAAAGCTCCGTCACACAAAATAAAAGATCCAAAGCCCTCCTAATTAAAGGAACAAAACAAAACAATGATTACTGATCCTAAAAAGTACCGCAAAGCAACCCCCCCGTTTGTTAACACACACAAATCCAGAACAAAGCCACGGAGGAATAACTAAGGAAATTTAAATGACCATAAGGGCATCCGTTAGTCAAAAGTTTGACACATAAGCAATATATACATATTACAACAAGCATATATAATATACAATCCAAAAGTTTACACAAAAAACGAAATACACCTAACTAAACAAAATAGGAACCCCAAAGGGGTCAAAAGCATACAATGATATACCTACAACTACAACTAAATCCCTTGATAATATGATCCAGCAATAATAAGGAAGATATCCTAGGCACACACACATTGTGCAAGAACTTTTTTCATATATAATATTATAAAAACATATATATACAATGACATGTGCCAATGGATATCATTACATTCATGAACGAACAACGTAATGTACAATAATTAAATACTTCCCTAAATGTAAACAATCTAACAAAATTTTAATAATTATAAGTAAATAGAACCAGGCCATTCTACCATAATACGTAAATAACAAGATGCAATTACAAAAGGTCAATTACAAATTAATTACAAATAAATTTACTCGACTCAATGTATAGGTGTACTTCCAAAATTTATATATTAATCATGTCCTTTTACTACCATTATCATTATCCTCGAGTCAAACCACCTCTAACATACCCCACTTGAGTCCCAAATCCTTCTAAAAATCCTTCTAAAAATCACCACATCCAATTAATCATCATCCATAAGGACTCTTATTAGTCTTTAAGTCATAGAACTCATCTATAAATTGTCACCCGTCACACCTTCCTCAAATCTATATCCAACCAAACCTCAAGCATTCCCTCGTTATCATCCACAACAAACCTCAAGCATTCCTCGTTATCATCCAGAACAAACCTCAAGCATTCCACGTTATCATCCACAACAAATGTCTCAACTCGAAGGAGAACAGCCCCGTTTCATCTACGCACATCAACTTAAGTCCACCAGCTGCCTAACTGTAAAATTCCTGTAACTACCAGGAAAACACCTGCCCACGCCATGCCATATATCAAACTATTCCTACACTTAGTTCTGTACATATTCGCCGCAATAGCATTCAGTCTCTCCCTTCCTGACATCCCCCTCATTCCCCACGATACATATACAAAATCTACCGCCAAATATAATAAAGCCCTCCTAACTTCCTTCTGCACTCCACCTATATCCATACCTATAAATCTCAAAGGGTGTACCCCTCCCCTCCCATCATTCTAAGTAAATGTTTCATCCATTCCCTAATAATTCCCAATTGCTCACAAAAATAAACCCCATGATAAGCAGTATCTTCTTCCCCACACATTCCACAACAAGCATCCCTAGTCAATCCCATTTTATATAATACCGCCTTAGAGGCCAAAACCCCATGCAAAAACCGATACATAACTTCTCTCACCCTTGGCTTTATCTTGAGATCTTTTAACCCACCCCAGATACTTTTCCAATCATACACTGGGAAAGTAGCGATTCCCTCGACTACTTCCCTTACCTTCCCTGCTTTTTCCAAACGTCGGACTAGAATATTCCTCGGATTTCCGGCGCACATTAGAATTCTCAACATATCTTCACAATGTACCAAATCCTTACCACTCCACCATGCACGTAAATGTCTCATGACATCTCCAACCCGTCTGCCCCTCACCCCCGTTGCCAAAAACAACTTTTGACATACATACTCATAAGTCTCACCTCTAAGTTGATTAACCCCAATCCCCCATTACACTCCTTTTTCATCACCAATTCCTTACTCAGCCAATGTCTCCCATATCCCCAGACAAATCTCATAACTTTCCTCGCAAATGCCACAACATCCGCCCTTAAAATTGGGTAAATCCCAGCCACATACCATATTTTACTATATAATAGCGTGTTCACCGCTATTCCTCTGATGTATGGTCCCATCACCCCTACTCCATCCACTCATTCTACTTAAAGTACCTTTTAAAACATTCCTTGCATTAACTAGTCTTGCTTCTCCAAAATTATCTTTAAACACAATTCCACAAACCTTTAAACTATCAACTACTTTCCAACCACACCTATACCCCCCTGTACCTCCACCTCCCCACATTCCAATCTCAAGCAATTTTGATTTATCCTTATTAATGCTTAAACCTGTCGCCATGCCAAATGTTCCCAAACACTCATTCACTCGTGTTAACGCTTCCTCATTCGTAACCAAAACAGTTGTATCATCTACATATCCAACTATCCCAGCTTCACCATCCATACCTTCCTTAAGGTGCTTCACACCATGTCTAACTAAACAATACAACGGATTCTGCAGACAAGCAAAAGAATTTGCGACAAGGGCACCCCTGTCGCAGTCCCTTTCCCATGCCTACAGCTTTACTAATCTTTCCATTTATTTGCACTCTCACTCTAGCATCTCTATACAATGATTCCGCCCATCTCACTATTTCATCCCCAAAACCTTGCATCCTCATAATTTTCCATAACATTTCCGATCTACACTATCATACGCCGCCTTCCAATCTACAGCCAAAACACCCCCTCGCCTTCATCAATAAATTTTCGAATACTCATCAAACCTTTTAACACTTCTCCCGGAATACCATATTGTCCTTTATCTATCACCCTCTCTAACACACTTTTATCCTATTCCCCAATACCTTAGCAAACAATTTATAATCTGCACACTCATCGACAATGCTCTATAATTCCTAATAGTATCATCCAGACCTGATTTTCTATCAACACTACCACTCCCGTTCTTTGCGACTCTCCCATGTATTCAGTCCTTTCATCTCATTCAACAACCTCACTACACATTCCTTTAACGCATCCCAATTTGCAACATAAAAGTCACTCGGCAAGCCATCCACTCCAGGTGACTTACGCAGACTCATGTTATTCAGAGCAACCCACACCTCATCCTCACTTATAACACCTTCCATCTCCATCCTATCCTCTTTATTCAATATTGTTTCTACACTACTCAAAATCTGTTCACTCGCATTTTTAACACTCATCCTAGTTCCACTCAGATCTTTCTTAAAATATTCCCGTACCATGCACTCGCGTATAAATTCATGGCGTCAGTCGTACGCATAACGTGCCCCTTCACATACACACCCATTGTTTCATGCACCTCCAATTTATTTATCAACATGTTTTGTCTACTTTTCCTATATTTTCGCAATACACACATAGAGGGCTTATCCCCCCACAACACCTCCTCTATGCCTCCACGCACACGAATCGCATCAAAACGTTCATTATGAATCATCTGCAATTTATCTTTGATATTTTCATTTCCACTACTTGCCTATCCGTTCTTCCATAACAACACTCAGCCAATTGTCCTTCCAAATACTTCTGGAACCCATACTTCCATTGCGCCTCTTCTCTACCTTTCATCCTATAATATTTCTGAATAGCTGGCTTCGCTACATTCACCCACCATGCAAATATCCTTCTCTAACCTCCCATTTGCCCACACATACTTCACCATTCACCGAAACCCATCACTGCTTCCTCACCTTCCAATAATTGCACATTCAATTTCCAATCGCCAGCCACCCCCCTGACCATTCCTGACCATTCCAAGTCAACTAACACCCCTCTATGATCTGAAAATCCAACATCCACACACATAACCATTGCCAACAGTAACCATCCTAGAAACATATATCCTATCTAACCTCGAGCATATCCCCTCCTTATAAAGGTAAAATCTACATTATCACCCCTGCAACTACATCCACTAAACTTACACTACCCAAAACATCACGCAAAACACGCAACACACATCCACCTCCCTTGGTTCTACATCCTTTTCTCGTATGATACAGTTCCAATCACCCCCAATACTACCACCTCTGGCAATCCTCTCAAAAATAAATTAATTGTTCTCTCACAAATTCTTCCTTTACACTTGAACGCTAGTAGCTGGTAAATAAACGCCAATGAAAGCAACACGGACACCGCCCCATACCCCGTCTACTCTCACTACCCTCCCCTCCCTACCCTCTTCCCACTTCAACAACTGAAAAGGGCTATTCTCCTTCACTAAAACTGCCACTCCACCCTTGAAAGACCCAGAACTACCAGCATACACTCTATAATCCGGCACAATCAAATTTCTACCACATCGACAATTATGCTCTTGTATAAAGGCCACATCCACTGCATATCTTTTCATGCACACCTCTATCCACTTCCTTCTTACCTCCGCCATAGCTCCATTAACATTTAACGTGATGCTCCTGAAAACATTAGAGGTGGTTTTCCTTTGGATCTACTAACTCTTTTTCCTTCCATTACCAAACTACTTTGTCCATTACTACCGTTCCTATCCATATTCTTCACTTCTTGTACATCACCTCCCCTTTTCTTATTTTTCAAAGGCCTTTGCGGTACATCAACAGACACTTTTTTACAGGACCTTTGCGCAGGGGTAAGTACATCATCATCACTCATGGCCATGGCTCGTTTCCTTGAATCATTATGAATTTCCATATCAGTTTCCCTATCCTCATTATGAACAATAACCTGCACATCGTGCACTTCCAATCCTCCATCATCAGGACTATTATCTCCCATTTCCCCCACTACACTCAAAATCTCTTCAGCTTTTTCCACAGAGCAAATCTCATTTGTCCCTTGCGAACTATCCAATAATCCACTCACCAACTCAGGAATCACCTCACTCATACCCAAATCTAGTTCTGCTTCCTCTGCAATTGTTCCCATTGCAGCCTGTGTGTTCACCGGAAGCGTTTTACACGTTTCCATCGACTGTGTTACTATATCACTCCATCTTGCAGTTGCGACCACGCCCACACCGTCCTGAGATTCATGCAATTCTTCATGTCCGTCCTTACTCGTACGCTCCTCATCTAGACGCCGTCCTTGTCGTTTATTACATGCAGCAGCCATATGCTCATACGAGTCACATATACGACATGTTCGTTGTTGACCAGCATGTTACATATACTTGTGTTCTGAATTCTGGTAACACTAAATATGAAGGTATTGCTCTTCATAATGACATTTTAAGGCTATATGATCCCTCAGGTACACCTTCATATAAACCATCAGTCCAACGACCCATTACAGCCTCATGTATTTCTCCATATTGCTTGAAAGCATTCTTTACATCAATTTCCTGCACTTCAAATGGTAAATTTCTGACCTTTATCCATTTGTATTGTTTGGAAACATCTTTTAACTTCACTTCCACTGTAGCATTTACTTGCAAACACTTGTCCTCGAACTTATGAACGAGTGCTTCATAAACTTGGGTAGTCGTCAATTTGATGAATATTCTTGCACTGCCATTGAGCGCAACGCCGTAAATATCATCATTTGGTATGCCATATTTGTCTCGAATGATAGCCGGCAGCAATACATTAGCATTCGATGGATAAATGGCTCCATTTATGAGTTCCACGCAGACAGTATTCACTCTTCTCCGAAACTGTGTTGTCATCTTGCTATGAATACACCAACTGCCTTAGCACAACAAGTGAGCAGTCAGGAGCACCTGCCACAGCCAAGGCTGAGCAGCGAATGATTAAATAAACTTAATGGAAGCAGCAGCTGTTACTGTTGTAACTTTATTACTGCACTCAGGGTAGTTATGGGTGCCTATTACCACCCTCAGGGTAGTTATGGGTGCTGATTACCACCCTCAGGGTAGTTATGGGTGCAGATTACCACCCTCAGGGTAGTTATGGGTGCTGATTACCACCCTCAGGGTAGTTATGGGGTGCTGATTACCACCCTCAGGGTAGTTATGGGGTGTTGATTACCACCCTCAGGGTAGTTATGGGGTGCTGATTACTGCCCTCAGGGTAGTTATGGGGTGCTGATTACCACCCTCAGGGTAGTTATGGGAGTGCATAAACCTTTTAAACAACCATTTATTCAGGTTAAATTGATTTTTTAAATATTTATTATACAGTGTTTGCATATGATAGCATAAATACATGGAGTGGAGACAAGTGGATAATAAATGACTACTCTTTGCCATATTAAAGTCATTAATTTTAGTTTGATTTAAGAACATAATAATAATAATAATATTTTATTTCAAGTTTACATCGAGATTTTGTTATTACAATATAGAATTGAAGTGCAAAGAGAGCCACAATTATGCTATGGCATTATGGGCAGACTTAATCAGACTTATAGACTACTTAATACTAGAGAAATTTATAATTTTGTTATAGTTAAACATAGCTTATGTTTATAGCAGATAATAAGTTTACTCAAAATTACAATCTGAGGATTTTACATTTTGACAGTGTTTTGTAAGAGTTATATCAATAGTAAATATTGCAGTTATATTATGGGTAAATAACATTGAGCATTGTTGAAAGTAGTTTACAGTATGAGTATTTAGTTTAGGGTGAGTAGGTGGTTTTTGAGAAGTCTTAAATTGATGTTCAGGCCAGGTTGTTTTAATATTTTCTGGTAATGAATTCCAGATTTTGGGGCTCTTTATGTGAATAGAGTTTTTACACAGGGTGATATGGACTTGGGGTATATCAAAAAGTGATCTGTGTCTGTGTTATGGTCATGGGTCCTGTTAAAGTTGGTGAGGAGAATTTTTAGTGGAGGGTTTATATTTGAGTGTAGAGTTCTATGTATGTAGTAGGCACAAGAATAAGTGTGAATGTTCTTTATGGTGAGTAGTTTTAGACTATCAAATATTGGTGGAGTATGCTGTCTAGAGTGGGAATTTGTTATCATTCAGACTGCAGCCTTTTGCTGGGTTATGAGTGGTCTAAGGTGATTTAATGTTGTTGATCCCCATGCACAATTTCCATAGGTGAGATAAGGGTAGATGAGTGAATGATACAGAGCAAGGAGAGCTGATTGAGGCATGTAGTAGTGTATCTTTGATAGTATGCCTACTGTCTTTGAGATTTGGAAATTTGTTGTATGTGTGTTTGGAATTTGAGGCTACTGTCAAGGTGGATTCCTAGGAATTTTCCCTCTGTGAGTCTTGTGATGGGTGATCCATTTAGCATTATGTTAAGTGGGACATTTGAAGCTCTGTTTCCAAACTGAATGAAATAGGTTTTGTCAGTATTGAGAGTAAGCTTGTTTGTTGTCATCCAGGTAGATATTTTCTGTAATTCAGCATTTACTGTGTTGGCCAGTATGACTGGGTTTGGGTGAGAGAAGACATATGTAGTGTCATTGCAAATAATATGGGTTTGAGTAGTTGCGATGCATTTGGTAGGTCATTGATGTAAATGAGGAAGAGGAGTGGTCCCAGGACACTTCCTTGTGGGGACACCGACTGTAATTTGTTGTGTGGAAGAGTTAGCTCCATTTGTGTACACATATTGGCTTCTGTTACCATGGTATGACTTTAGGTAGTTGATTGAGTACCCTCTTATACCATAGTGTGCTAATTTTTAGAGCAGTAAATCATGGTCAACTGTATCTAAAGCTCTATGTAAATAAGGAACACTGCAGCAGGCCTACTGGCCCATGCGAGGCAGGCCCAAGTCTCCTACCGGCTTAAGCCAATGGCCCAACCTAGTCAGGTCAGGTCACATTCACTTAACCCTTTCGGGGTTATGGTCGTACAAGTATGTTTTACGCACTGTGGTTATTGACGTACTAGTATGCCTAAATTCTAGCGCCTCAAATCAAGCAGAAACAGGCTGTTAGGCCTAGATGTGATAGAATGGGTCTGTGCAGTCACTGTGCGCAGTATAAAAAAATTCCTGCACCACACAGTGCATAATGAGGAAAAAAAACTGACCGTGTTTTTGGTTTAAAACAGCGACTTTGCAGTCTACTTTCGTATCGTATTTATGCTTGTATTCTCGTTTTTTTAGTCTCATTTTATAGAATAGATGATATATTACAGAAATAGAGATAATTTTGACTTGTTTCACGATGACAAGTACCTTGAAACTGAGCGCAAATTAGCGAAAATGTTCGATTTTGGCCGATGTTCAAGAGTAAACAAATCACACCATGCGTCCAATACACATCAACTGGAGAGTCTAATATTCTTGCACAAGTGCGTTGATATTATTTATACCATTTTTGCAATGATGCAGTTATATACATAACAGTAAATCTTCTGTTTTTTGTGAGAATAAAAATTCAAAATGGAAAGCAAAAGTAATGTAAGAGAGGCCTGGAGACGTGACTAATGAACAGAGAAGATGTTATTTTAGTGCCAGGAATGTCTGCCTTGTTTATTATGGACCCTATTTTGAAATTGGCATCGTTTGAAATTTGTGTGAAATTGGCCAAATTGCCATTTTCTGACCACTATTTTGGGTAGTTGAAATTGGTAAATAGGCGGTTTCTTGTACTCAATCGATAGAAGAAATGGAGTTCTAGCGAAATAGCTATAATTTTAGTAGACTGAAACATTGGAATTTGCCGAAAATAGAGCTCAAAGTGGGCGAAATCGCCGATGCGTAAATGTCATGGATACCGCTAACTTCGCGAAAGCATAATTCCATTAGTTTTCGATCAAATTTCATAATTTTTGTGGCGTTATGATTGGAAAAAGATTCTCTATCATTTCATAAGATTTTTTTTTTTTTTTTTTTTTAAATTCGTGGACTCTGAGAACGAGTTTCAGAGAGACCCCTTGGACCCCCAAAGTGTTAAGGAAGGAGCACAAGCTAGTCAGGTCCAACTCACCCACCCACACCATCTCATGTATTCATCTAACCTATTTTTAAAACTACACAACGTTTTAGCTTCTATAACGGTACTCGGGAGTTTGTTCCACTCATCCACAACTCTATTACCAAACCAGAGCTTTCCTATATCCTTCCTGAATCTGAATTTTTCCAACTTAAAACCATTGCTGCGAGTCCTGTCTTGGCTAGATATTTTTAGCACACTATTTACATCTTTTATTCCTGTTTTCCATTTAAACACCTCAGTCATATCCCCCCTAATTCTACGCCTTTCTAGGGAGTGCAGATTCAGGGCCCTCAGTTCTATCCTCATTGTACAATATTAAGTTAGTTTTACAGTTAAAATTGGTTTTAACAATCAATATTGACAGTATTCCTGGGACAGAACCTTGTTAACATCACACACCTAATACGACGTATTGACCATAACACAAAAATAATGGTGCAGTGACTTGGTAGCAGTGAGTGACTCAGTCACTAGTTGCTTCCTCACCAACATTGACCTATGCACTTCCATGCACTCTGTTTATCACTTCATCAATATTTATTATTCCTTGTTAGGTTAAATGATGAAAGATAATAGGTTGGTCTGGGTTTGGTGGTGGTAATTGGTGATGAGGCTGAGACCAGCAACCCACTGTTTCAGTCATGTTATTATTACATATATTAGTATTGTGTTATGACTAGTACACCGATAAAAATAAATTTCTGCAACAGGGAAGAGGACCAAGGTCCCCTAATTTAAATTGATCCACTCACTGATTTTTTTTTTTAACTTATCTGGGGTTAATAACCCTCCTGGTTAATAATGTGAATAAATTCCTGTCAAAACCATTGCATGTAAAATCATTTGTAAATTTTCTTAATGACAGCAGGAATGGATTACGTAATTGTATTTCCATTATTTCTTATGGGAAATATTAATTTGATTTTCGAACATTTCGAGTTAAGAACAAGCTTCTGGAACGGATTATGTTCAATTTCCGAGGGTCCACTGTACAGTACACTGCTGTATAAACATTTAAAAATGCAGCCTCTCCTCACTTACCAACGTACATGTTTACCGACAACTCGAAGTTACAACGGGCTCTCCGACGAGTAAAAAAATAAAAAATAAAATATTGTATGCCGTATGGGAACTTGGGTCACGCATCTCAATCTCCTTCTTACAGCCACTCAGTACACTAGCTTTTAAAGTCTCCAAGACTACATATTTGTACAAATTTGAACTTGATTGTGTACCCCATAGTACAATATAGAAGTGCAGCAGAACTTGTATAGGTTTCATAGCTGACATTTAAAGCACTCCAGAGCGATTGTTATTATTACAAGAAATAAATCTTTATTTTTATTAATTATTATTATTAATATTATTATTATTACCACCATCATCATACCTTGTTCACTGAGTTTAATCATTTCTTAATTAAGCTGCCACGAGAGACTCAGAATGTAAACATAGACAAACAAACCAGCTGATCCCTTGACTGTGTACTTCTTCCATTTTCCTCTTCCAAGAGCTGCTGCACTTATAACTCTATCTTGTACTATGGGGTGCACAACAGACGTGCAGCAACACTTGGAAGAGGAAAAACATGAGGAAAATGAAGAAGTACACAGTCAAGGGATCAGCTGGTTTGTTTGTCTGTGTTTACATTCTGTCTCTCTTGTGGCAGTTTGAGAAAGAAATGATTATACTCAGTGAACAAGGTATGTTGATAGTGATGATAATAATAATAATAATAATAAATAATAATAATAATAATAATAATAATAATAATACTACAGTGGACCCCCACCTATCGGCCGGCTCGAGTTTCAATCGCTTTTTTCAGCCCAATTTTTCCCCGACAATCAGCCGTTTCCCTGACTATCGGCCTGCGTACCAGACCTGTCCGCCTGCCCGCGCTTACGCGCCTCCCCGTGTAGGCGTCTTGAGCCAGTCTAGCTTTGTTTACCATTGAGGGTAACATTACATTTCACAATAAATTCATTGTGTTTAGTGCTTGTTTATTGATTGTGACTGAAATAAACCACCATGGGCCCAAAGAAACTTCGTAGTGGCAGCCCTTTGGTAAAGAAAGTGACAAACACGATAGAATTGAATAAAGAAATTGTAGCAAAGTACCAAAGTGGAGGAGGAAGAGAGAGGGGAGAATGTGTCTTCTTCAGTGATTCACTAATTCTACGATATGTACGAGTGCTCTGATATTATTTGTACCATTTTTACAATGATGCAGTTGTATACATAACAGTAAATCTTCTATTTTTTGTGAGAATAAAAATTCAAAATGAAAAGCAAAAGTAATGGAACAGGGGCCTGGAGACGTGACTAATGAACAGAGAACATGTTATTTTAGTGCCAGGAATGTCTGCCTTGTTTATTCTGGACCCTATTTTGAAATTGGCATCGTTTGAAATTTGTGTGAAATTGGAAAATTGCCATTTTCTGACCACTATTTTGGGTAGATGAAATTGGTAAATACAGTGGACCCCCGGTGTTCGTCCATTTTTCGTAACAGAATGCTGCTCAAGTGCCATTACCAACCGAATTTATTCCCTTAAGAAATAATGTAAAGTAGACTAGTCCTTTTAGACCCCCAAAACTACACTTATAAAAGCATTTAAAAAAATACACTTACATAAAAGGGAGTGTTTTGAGCAGGACGAACACCGGGGGTCCACTGTAGGCAGTTTCGTGTACTCAATCGATAGAAAAAATGGAGTTCTATCGAAATAGCTATAGTTTTAGGAGACTGAAACATTGGAATTTGTCGAAAATAGGGCTCAAAGTGGGCAAAATCGCCAATGCGCAAGTGTCATGGCTACCGCTAACTTCGCGAAAGCATAATTCCGTTAGTTTTCGATCAAATTTCATAATTTTGGTGGCATTATGATCGGAAAAAGATTCTCTATCATTTCAGAAGAAAAAATTAATTTTTTTTTTCCAAAAAATTTTCGACCCCAGGAACACTTTCCTGAGAAGGCCTGTCGACCCCCAAGTGTAGTAAGTTAGTAAGTGTAGTAAGTTAAGCGATTAAGCGATAGAAAAATGACGACACGAAGCTTAACTCCTCCATTGTTGTTTGAGGTATATAAGGGCACTGAGACCAAAGCCGCCCTCTGCCACCATCTCCTCCAAGATAAGTGTAAATATTTCTTATTTATAAAGTGTAAATATTTCTTATTTATAAATTACGTACATTGTTTCAGTGTGAATTAGTGATGGTGGCCTGCTGCCTCCACCACCAGCAGTATATGTACGGCTTATGGTCAGTGGCCCTTATAAACCCAACAACAATAACACTACCGCCAGTTCCCTCATACATAATGACATATTTTATTCATTCTAGAGTATACAGTGGACCCCTGGCTAACGAACAAAATTCATTCCAGAAGCCTGCTCAAGTGCCATTACCGAACGAATTTACTTCCTTAAGAAATAATGTCACGTAGGTTAGTCTATTTCAGACCCCCAAAAATACACTTCCAAAAGCACTTGCAATATTATACTTACATAATTGTACGATTTCCGGGGTGTTCGTTAGCCGGGGGTCCACTGTATATCATGTTTCTATATTATTAATATTGTTTATTATGTCATATTAGATGAATTGTGATAGATAAATACGTCATAGAGTTTATATTAGTGTTGTATTGAAGGGATATCTTGTCCTGCCTCCAAACAAACCCTCCTGCTGATTCACATGTTCATTTATCATTAAAATTAGTGCTTTATATTTATTTCTCGTTTTCTGTATGTAAAACTACGTATATTATTTATTCTTTAAATATTTTTGGGTGGAAATGGATTATAATTGTATTTACATTATTTCTTATGGGAAATAATGGTTCGACTTTCAGCCAGTTCTAGTTGAGGCCTAGCTCCTGGAACGGATTACGGCCGATACTCGGGGGTCCACTGTAATAATAATAATAATTAATAAAGATAAAGATTTATTTCTTGTAATAATAACAATCACTCTGGAGGCTTTAAATGTCAGCTACAAAATCTATACAAGTGCGGCTGCACTTCTATCTTGTACTATTGGGTACACAATCACGTTCAAATTTGTACAAATATGTAGTCTTTGAGACTTTAAAAGCTAGTGTACTGAGTGGCTGTAAGAAGGAGATTGAGATGAGTGACCCAAGTTCTTATGCGGCATACAATATTTTTTTTTTTTTACTCATCGGAGAGCCCGTCGTAACTCCGAGTTGTCAGTAAACGAGAATGGCTCTGGGTTCCACTGTACTCTTAGTGATTTTAACTCTTAAACGGTCCACACGTATATTTACGTTAGCTTGCCCAGTGCCCCGAATCTTTTGAAAAAAAAAACCAAATTATATAGAAATAAAGAGCACATTTTTTTTAAGTGTTATAGGATAAAAAAAAAGAATTTGGGTCAGTAGTTACTGAGATATGAGGCAGAGAAGTTGGCACTGGATGCTCACCTGACAGCAACAGGAGTCCTGCCGCTTGCAGAATCGTTGCCGATATACCTTTTTTTCACATTTTTATTATTTTATATAATTTTTATGTTCTCATAATCACAATTTATAGTAGTTCTTGTGATTTCATAGCCAATCTGTGTTCTGACACTAATATTAGGTACAGTGGTACCCCGACTTACGATGGTCCCCTACTGAAATTGTACTCAAATAATAATAATAATGATAGTGCATAAAAATAATAATAATGATCGTGAATAATAATAATAATAATAATAGTGAATAATAATAATAATAATAATAGTGAATAATAATAATAATAATAATAATAATAATAATAATAAAAGTTCCCTTGAAGCATCGCTGCCTTATCTCATCTGATCTCCACTAATGATGACTGGTTACATTTCACGAAGGGTGAGCCGTAGTCTTATCTCTTCTTATCAGTCCAGTAATTACAGTGATGACATTTGACGAGTTTACACTGCTTCCCTTTATTTGTTATGCAAACCTGTCTGTCTGTCTGTATCTGTCTGTCTGTCTTTCTGTCTGCCTGTGTGTCGTCTCCTTTCTGTCTGCTTGTCTCAGAGAGTAGCTCATGAACCAACTGGTATTACGCGATCACAAGCACAGTATAACACTTTGTCTTGATTTTTTTAGTTATCCTAGGTAATTTACACTATGTATAATTGTATTTACGTATGTGTTCCTGTGAGATAGAGACAGATAGAGACAGAAAGATACAGACAGACAGACAGAGATAGACAGCCAATCAGGTACCCAGCTGACCAGCCAGTTGCTGGCCAGCCAGGTGGCCAGCCAGGTGGCCAACCAGCTGCTGGCCAGCCAGGTGGCCAGCCAGGTGGCCAACCAGCTGCTGGCCAGCCAGGTGGCCAACCAGCTGCTGGCCAGCCAGGTGGCCAACCAGCTGCTGGCCAGCCAGGTGGCCAACCAGCTGCTGGCCAGC
The DNA here is from genome assembly GCA_009830355.1 of Cherax destructor. Lineage (NCBI taxonomy): Eukaryota > Metazoa > Arthropoda > Malacostraca > Decapoda > Parastacidae > Cherax > Cherax destructor. The sequence goes on along the minus strand of WNWK01005818.1, from coordinate 19,133 downwards.
CAGGTGGCCAACCAGCTGCTGGCCAGCCAGGTGGCCAACCAGCTGCTGGCCAGCCAGGTGGCCAACCAGCTGCTTGCCAGCCAGGCCAGGCCAGGCAGGCAGCCAGCTGGCCTGCCAGCCTGTCTGTGTGTCTGTTTTTCTGTCTGTGTGTCTGTCTTTCTGTCTGTCTGTCTTTCTGTCTGCTTGTCTCAGAGTAGCTCATAAACCAACTGGTATTATGAAGATCACAAGTGCATTATATCACTTTGTCTTTAGTTTTTTAGTTATCCTGGGTAATTTAGACTATGTATAATTGTATTTACGTATGTGTTCCTGTGAGAAAGAGACAGAGACAGATAGATACAGACAGACAGACAGAGATAGACAGCCAATCAGGTACCCAGCTGACCAGCCAGCTGCCGGCCAGCCAGGTGGCCAGGCAGGCAGGCAGCCAGCTGGCCTGCCAGCCTGCCGACATCACTTTCCACTTCAAAGGGGAGTGTTAATATGACATGACATCAGTGAATCCTTGGTGTTTGCTGCGGTGTTTGCTCTAGCTGGCGCTCAATTTTTTTAATATGGCGCACACCGAGTGTTAAGACCCATTCTATGCTCATCAGGCATCTCAGGCCAATCGTGCCAAATTTGGAGGCAGGAAAAATAAGACGTAAAAATATGTTTGGGGCAGTAGCAGTACTAACATATATATACGTTTGGACCGTTTAAGGGTTAATGTGTACCTGCATGCCAGCACAGTGTGTAAGTATAATTTTCAGAGTACAGTGGACCCCCGGTTTTCGTTATTTTTTCGTTCCAGAATGCTGTTCAAGTGCCATTACCAAACAAATTTATTCCCATAAGGAATAATGTAAAGTAGACTAGTTCTTTTAGACCCCCAAAAATACACTTACAAAAGCATTTAAAAAGATACACTTGCATAAAAGGGCGAGTTTGGAGCAGGACGAACACCAGGTTCCACTGTATATATAAATTATGAAAGAACTTTAAAACACTAGAAATTTTGGAAATTTTCCAAACATAATATAGAGATGCTGTGCTCACGGAGAATGTAAACAAACCAGGTGGCACGCACTGTATTAGAAAGACTGGGAGCTGTATAGTGAATTTTGGTCATAATTTGAAATTTCTGTATTAGCGGAATGCCGTAAGGCGAAACGCCGTAAAGCGGAGCCCTACTGTATACAGTGGACCCTCGGTTTTCGTTCACCTCCCAACTTGAACAATTATGCAAGTGTATTTTTGTAAGTGCTTTTGTAAGTGTATTTTTGGGGGTCTGAAACGACTAATCTAATTTACATTTGTCCTTATGGGAACAAATTCGTTCGGTAACGGCACTCGAACAGCATTCTGGAAAGAATTTTCAACGAAAACCAAGGGTCCACTGTACAGTGGACCCCCGAGTTTCGGTCACCTCGGAAATCGAACAATTATGTAAGTGTAATATTGTAAGTGCTTTTGTAAGTGTATCTTTGGGGGTCTGAAATGGACTAACCTACTTGACATTATTCTGTAAGGGAGTAAATTCATTTAGTAATGGCACTTGAGCAGCCTTCTGGAATGAATTATGACTGAAACTCAGGGGTCCACTGTATATTGATTACAGTATAATGTTTTACCTATGTTCATGATATTGAGCAAATGCATGTACGTATAGTTTTTACATATATACAGTAGTACCTCAAGTTACGATATTTTTTCGTTCAAGAATGCTGTTCAAGTGCCATTACCAAACGAATTTATCCCCATAAGGAATAATGTAAAATAGACTAGTCCTTTTACACCCCCAAAAATATACCTACAAAAGCATTTAAAAAAATAAACTTACATAAAAGGGCGATTTTGGGGACCATCGTAACTCGAGGTACCACTGTATTTATGATGGGCTGGGATAGGTTAAAGAGATAAGGTGTTTTCTAACTGTAGTTTTAAAAATGCTAGCTGAGCCAGTGGTTCTGGAGATTTCTGGCAGAGAGTTCCAGATTTTGGGCCCTTTTACAGTGGACCCTCAGTTAATGAATACCCCGGAAATCGTACAATTATGTAAGTATAATATTGTAAGTGCATGTGGAAGTGTATTTTTGGGGGTCTGAAATAGACTAACCTACGTGACATTATTTCTTAAGGAAGTAAATTCGTTCGGTAATGGCACTTGAACAGGCTTCTGGGATGAAGTTTTTTTGTTAACCGAGGGTCCACTGTATGTACCTTGAGTTTTTTAAAAGATTTAACCTGACACGGGGATTGTCATAGTATTGTGTCTATGGGTTTTATTGTTACTGTCAGGTCGGGATTTACTAGAATTGATTGTTCTGTAAATGTAGGTTGCACAATAGTGAATGTTTTGTATAGTGAGTTGGTTTAGGTCTTTCAAAAGTGGGAGGAGTGTGTTGTCTAGCAGTGGATTGTGTGATCATTCACACAGTTTTTTGTTGGGTTATTATTGGCTTTGGGTGATTAGTTGTTGTGGAACCCCAGGCACAAATAGCATAGGTGAGGTAGGGGTAGATCAGAGAATAGTATAGTGCAAGTAGTGTTGTTTGTGGTACATAGTAACGAATCTGATAACAAGATTTTTTTAAAGAATTTGTTATTGGAGAAATCTTTAAATTTGCATTAAGGTACACAAATAACCCACTTACAATGATGTTTCAGTCTGACTTGGACCATTTACAAAGTCACACTAAGACAAAAGAGTGAGGGAGCCAGTATATATAAGCAAGCGAGGGGGACAGGGGCAAGACAAAGAGAGGAAGAAACAGTAGTGGTAATGCTGGTATTGAAGGTAGAAGAAGTAATAGTGGTAGTAGAAAGTAGTGAGAGTGGTTTTAGTGGCACAAGAGATAGAAAGAGGAGTGAAGGTTGAAGGGAGGCAATAGTAGTGGTAGTAGCAATAGTAGTAGTAATGGAGTGGTACTTCTATGTGTGCGATATTTGTGTATTGTTCCAGTCACAGTTGTGTGCGTTTTTGTTCTTTTTTGCATTAAGATGATTTTGGGCATTGCTGTTCATGTATTAGCTGTTGCAGTAGTTATCTTCTTAATGTATGCAGGATAAATGACAGCTGTTATTATTGAATGAGGTTACTGCTAATTCATTCCCTGATAATCTTGTGTTTTCACAGATGGGGGGAGGAGAGCATATTAAGATACCAGACTGGCGCATCTACAAAGTTGAAAATGTACCAGAGTTAATGGATGTTCAACGAGCCCTTGCCTCACATGGATTAAAAGACCCCTGGCTTAGGTATGATAACTGTATATTGAAGGAAGGGAGACTCTTAACCATCTAATTTTGGGAATTGACAGGTTGAATTTGTTTGTATGTTAATACTATTGGACTGAAATTGCTTTATAGTGCATGTACTCTATATTCATTAGCAACCTACAATGTACTCGTCTATACTAATGTACAAAAGGGCTATGTAGTCCCTTGGTGGTTAATTAGGGGAAACAAAATATGGGAAGTTGGAATATTCTAAGAAGGGCACAAAGTTTGTGATTTATGTAGGAACCCAAGCCAAGTAAAAGGTTGGGGAACTATAGTGAATGCGATGGACTAAGCAATATTTACATCATCCTCTGTTATGCTTTTTTATCAATATCTAAATCATGAATCTGTTGTATGTAAAAGCAGTATTGTGCGCAATTTTTCGTTCCCACAAAACTGCCACCTGCCAATATTTTTGACTTAAGCATAACTCTTTAGATCTTCATCCATATATTCATATACGTACTGTATTTGAAAAAATTTAAGGCCAGCAGGGTGTGCATAATGTATCATGGTTAACTACTCTGGTGATGACTGTATGCCTGATGTACTAGTACAATTGAGAATCCTTTATTCAAAATGCCTGGGACCAGAAGTGTTTCGGATGTCAGATTTTTTCTGATTTTGGAGTATTTATATTGCATCTATAAAATGGGACAGCTTGGGGATGGGACCCAAGTCTAAACACAGTACTGTACTGTACCAAAACATGATCACTGCTTACAAAAAGAAGATAAATGCAGGACCAGACACTACAACTATGCCAGGCAGGTCTGAGAAACTTGAGGAATAGAGTAGATCATTGATGACTTAACAGAGGAGGAATATCAGAAGCAGTTGAGGGACCTGGAGGGGATTCTCTAGGGATGAGGAAGCACTGTGCCGGATGGCTTTTTTTTAATGTTTCTTCCAATGTCATCTGCCTCAATAACAATGGTTTTTGTCATAACAGTTTCTCTTTGGTTTTATACACTGACATGATTTCTTGGTATGTTATGAATGCATGCTGCTCTAGTCCTTCAGTAAGTCCATCACACATTTTCACCATGTTATCTATTAGCAACTTTTCCACTGTTTTAACAATGTCATCTTAATTGTCACTATTATTGTCATCAGGATCACCTTGATTCAGAACCATTTCAGCTATTTCATCATTGGTCATTGAATGAACAACTGGAGTGCCATTATTGATGTTAAGAACTTTCTCCAGGGTACTGACAAACTCTGAAGGTATACTTTTTGCCTATGTAAGGACGTCTGACATTATCTTTTTCTTACTTGACATGCGGAATCCTTCAAACTCGATCACTTTGTCCATCATCATTCAGCATAATTGCAGGCCAGAGGTTGTGCCAGGCATGTACAAAGGTGTCTTTAGTTGCACGATTCCATGCACTAGCAGCTACATATACAGCATCCTTCAGAGTAAACTTCTTGAAGCCGTCCACACCAATGCCTCTGTTCACTTCTGCCAACATCCTGTTCAAGAAAGTGTCTTTATATTTAGTCTTCATTGATCTAAGGATGCTTTGGTTACATGGCTAAATTAATGAAGTCACATTTGGGAGAAAGCACATGCCATAAACATTGTTTGATGATAAGTTCAGCTGGAGGATGAGCAGAACAGTTCTCAAAAAATAACAAAATCTTGTTCTTGGCTTCCGGTCCGGCTTCCCTTCACTGGGCACGAGCCTCTGGTACAAAATGTTTGTGAAACCAATTAGAAAAGGTGTCCCTGATCCATGCCCTTTTGTTAGCATAATAATGGACTGGTAAGGTATTCACAACTTGTGGTAGGCTTCTGCCTACCACAGAAAGTCTAACACTTATATGTGCCTGCTGCATTAACAGCAGCAGTAGTAGTAGTAGCAACAGCAGTAGCAGCAGCAGTAGCAGCAGTAGCAACAGCAGTAGCAGCAGTAGTAGTAGCAGCAGTAGCAGCAGTAGCAGCAGTAGCAGCAGTAGTAGAAGCAGTAGCAACAGTAGTAGCAGTAGTAGTAGTAACAATAGTAGCAGCAGTAGCAGTAGCAGAAACAGTAACAGTAGTAGCAGCAGCAGCAGCAGTAGTAGTAGCAGAAGTAGCAACAGCAGTAGCAGCAGTAGCAACAGCAGTAGCAGCAGCAGTAGCAACAGCAGTAGCAGCAGCAGTAGAAGCAATAGCAGCAGTAGCAACAGCAGTAGCAGCAGCAGCAGTAGAAGCAGTAGCAGCAGTAGCAGCAGTAGCAACAGTAGTAGCAGTTAATGCAGCAGTTAATATGTCATTGGCTTCCTTAACTCCTGTAGTTCTCTTATAAGCTATAGTCAGTGTTTTTCTGGGGCAATAATGCCAGAACAGCAATGTCTCATCAGCATTGTAGATTTATTCTGCAGTTAGATTTTCATCAGCAACAATCTTGGCAAACTCATCAGTGAATGTCTCTGCTGCTTCGTGATCAGCAGATGCTTTATCACCACTAATCTTATAATATTTAATGCTGTGCCTTATCTTAAATTTTTGTAACCAGCCTGCTGAATATTCACAATTACCTTCAATATTCAGTCATGACAGATTTATGCTTGTTTCATGATCAGCATTCCGTTAAACCTTTTGAGGTCCATGCTGTATTACTATGACTTTGATCTCTGGGTCAGTGCTGTAGAACTACGTGATGAGCTCATCTCACTTTGATAAGCTGTGAGCAGTAAATTGGAGCCTAGATATGAGAGAATGGGTCTATATGGTATACAAAAAATCCTGCCCCCATGCAGTGCATCATGGTAAAAAAAACTGCGACCGTATTTTTGGTTTAAAATACAGTGGAACCCCGAGTTTTGTCCTTAATCCGTTCCAGGAGCTAGGCCTAAACTCGAAACGTCCTAAAGTTGAAGCAATATTTCTCATAAGAAATAATGTAAATCCAGTTAATCCGTTCCAGACCCACAAAAATATTCACAAAAAAATACATTTTTTAAATATAGTTTTACATACACACAACACAGATAAATACAGTAATAAATTAGTAGTACAATATATAAATAAACATTTAAATAAACATAGAGGGGCTACAGATATATCAGATCACTTTTTAGTTATAGCTACAGTGGGAGTAAAAGGTAGATGGGATACAAGGAAAATAGAATTAGTAAGTAAAAGAGAGGTGAAGGTTTATAAACTAAAAGAGGAGGCAGTTAGGGTAAGATATAAACAACTATTGGAGGATAGATGGGCTAGTGAGAGTGTAGGCAATGGGGTCGAAAATGTATGGGGTAGATTTAAAAATGTAGTGTTAGAGTGTTCAGCAGAAGTTTGTGGTTACAGGCGAGTGGGTGCGGGAGGGAAGAGGAGCGATTGGTGGAATGATGATGTAAAGAGAGTAGTAAGGGAGAAAAAGTTAGCATATGAGAGGTTTTTACAAAGTAGAAGTGATGCAAGGAGGGAAGAGTATATGGAGAGAAAAGAGAGGTTAAAAGAGTGGTGAAGCAATGTAAAAGAGAGCAGATGAGAGAGTGGGTGAGATGTTATCAGCAAATTTTGTTGAAAATAAGAAAAAGTTTTGGAATGAGATTAATAAGTTGAGGAAGCCTAGAGAACAAATGGATTTGACAGTTAAAAATAGGAGAGGAGAGTTATTAAATGGAGAGTTAGAGGTATCGGGAAGATGGAGAGAATATTTTGAGGATTTGTTAAATGTTGATGAAGACAGGGAAGCTGTGATTTCGTGTGTAGGGCAAGGAGGAATAACATCTTGTAGGAGTGTGGAAGAGCCAGTTGTGGGTGTAGGGGAAGTTCGTGAGGCAGTGGGTAGAATGAAAGGGGTAAGGCAGCTGGGATTGATGGGATAAAGATAGAAATGTTAAAAGCAGGTGGGGATATAATTTTGGAGTGGTTGGTGCTATTATTTAATAAATATATGGAAGAGGGTAAGGTACCTAGGGATTGGCAGAGAGCGTGTATTGTTCCTTTGTATAAAGGCAAAGGGGACAAAAGAGAGTGCAAAAATTATAGGGAATAAGTCTGTTGAGTGTACCTGGTAAAGTGTATGGTAGAGTTATTATTGAAAGAATTAAGAGTAAAACAGAAAGCAGGATAGCAGATGAACAAGGGGCTTTAGGAAAGGTAGGGGTGTGTAGACCAAGTGTTTACAGTGAAACATATAGGTGAACAGTATTTGGATAAGGGTAAAGATGTTTTTGTGGCATTTATGGATTTGGAAAAGGCGTATGATAGGGTAGATAGGGGGCAATGTGGCAGATGTTGCAGGTGTATGGAATAGGAGGAAGGTTACTGAAAGCAGTGAAGAGTTTTTATGAGGATAGTGAGGCTCAGGTTAGAGTGTGTAGGAGGGAAGGGGACTATTTCCCAGTAAAAGTGGGCCTTAGACAAGGATGTGTGATGTCACCGTGGTTGTTCAATATATTTATAGATGGGGTTGTAAGAGAAGTGAATGCGAGGGTCTTGGCAAGAGGTGTTGGGCTAAAAGATAAAGAAGCAAATACAAAGTGGGAGTTGTCACAGTTGCTTTTTGCTGATGACACTGTGCTTTTGGGAGATTCTGAAGAGAAGCTGCAGAGGTTGGTGGATGAATTTGGTAGGGTGTGTAAAAGAAGAAAATTGAAAGTGAATATAGGAAAGAGTAAGGTGATGAGAATAACAAAAGAATAGGTGACGAAAGATTGGATATCAGATTGGAGGGAGAGAGTATGGAGGAGGTGAATGTATTCAGATATTTGGGAGTGGACATGTCGGCGGATGGGTCTATGAAGGATGAGGTGAATCATAGAATTGATGAGGGGAAAAGGGTGAGTGGAGCACTTCGGAGTCTGTGGAGACAAAGAACCTTGTCCATGGAAGTAAAGAGGGGAATGTATGAGAGTATAGTTATACCAACGCTCTTATATGGGTGTGAAGCATGGGTGATGAATGTTGCAACGAGGAGAAGGCTGGAGGCAGTGGAGATGTCATGTCTGAGGTCAATGTGTGGTGTGAATATAATGCAGAGAATTCGGAGTTTGGAAATTAGGAGGAGGTGCAGGATTACCAAAACGATTGTCCAGAGAGCTGAGGAGGGGTTGTTGAGGTGGTTTGGACATGTAGAGAGAATGGAACGAGACAGAGTGACTTCGAGAGTGTATAAATCTGTAGTGGAGGGAAGGCGGGGTAGGGGTCGGCCTAGGAAAGGTTGGAGGGAGGGGGTAAAGGAAGTTTTGTGTGCGAGGGGCTTGGATTTCCAGCAAGCATGTGTGAGCGTATTTGATAGGAGTGAATGGAGGCATATGGTTTTTAATACTTGACGTGCTGTTGGAGTGTGAGCAAAGTAACATTTATGAAGGGATTCAGGGAAACCGGCAGGCCGGACTTGAGTTCTGGAGATGGGAAGTACAGTGCCGGCACTCTGAAGGAGGGGTGTAAATGTTGCAGTTTTATAACTGTAGTGTAAAGCACCCTTCTGGCAAGACAGTGATGGAGTGAATGATGATGAAAGTTTTTCTTTTTCGGGCCACCCTGCCTTGGTGGGAATCGGCCGATGTGTTAATAAAAAAAAATAAATAATAATTAAATAAACATTTAAAATAACATTTACTTACCTTCATTGAAGACTGTTGCTGGCATCTGGAAGATAGGGAGGAGGAGTGAGGAAGCACTTATTGTTTGAAAGGGAAATCCCCTTCCATTTTAGGTAACAAGTCCTTATCTGGGGTTACTTCCCTTCTTTATCTTTCAATGCCACTAGGACCAGCTTGAGAGTCACTGAACCCCTGTCGCACAAAATAACTGTCCAGAGTGCTCTGTTTCTGGCGCCTCTTTAAGATGTCCCTAAAATGGGACATGGTTTTGTCACTGAACATGTTGCAGATATGGCTTGTTTCAGCTTGCTCAGGGTGGTATTTTTAATGAACAGAGGAAATGTATTTGAAGTGCCAGGAATGTGTACTGTACTTATGTGTACATGTGAAAGAGAGACAGATATATAGGACACATAGATATAGATAGATATATAGACAAACAAATATATACAGTCATACCTCGGGTAACGAGGCTGTCAGGTAACGATAGTTTCGAGTAACGATATTTATAACGTAAAAAAAATGATTGCGGGTTACGATGTTTGCTTCGGGTAACGACATTCATACCGGACGTGTCCGCGTGGCGCCCAGCTGAGCGCGCACCCACCCACACCCACGCATTCATACCAGTACTGTATTGTCATTATTCCACTGTTTTTAGTGCTTGCAACTGCTAAATAAGCTACCATGGGTCCAAGGAAAGCTCCTAGTGGTAAGCCTGTGGCAAAGAGGAACAGAAATACATGTACGATAGAACTGAAGAAGGAGATAATAGAAAAATATGAAAGTGGAGTGCGTATCAGTGAGCTGGCCAGGCTGTATGGTAAAGCCTTTTCTACCATCGCTACCATTGTGGCCAAGAAAAATACACGTAAAATCAAGGAAGCTGTTGTTGCAAAAGGTTCATCTGTGTTCACAAAACAGAGACCACAAGTGCTGGAAGATGTGGAAAGGTTGTTGTTGGTATGGATCAACGAGAAACAGTTAGCAGGAGATACTGTTTCGGAGGCAATAATATGTGAAAAAGCAAGGCAGTTGCATGATGATCTCGTTAAGAAAATGCCTGCAACGAGTGCTGAAGTGAGCGAATTTAAAGCCAGCAGAGGCTGGTTTCACAAATTTAAGAATCGAAGTGGCATACATAGTGTTGTGAGGCATGGTGAGGCAGCCAGTTCTGACAAAATTGCGGCTGAAAAATATGTGCCTGAATTCCAGGAGTACATAGAGGCTGAACAATTCCTCCCCCAACAAGTGTTTAATTGTGATGAAACAGGCCTGTTTTGGAAGAAAATGCCCAACAGGACCTTCATTACTCAGGAAGAAAAGGCACAGCCAGGACATAAGCCTATGAAAGACAGGCTAACTTTGATGCTTTGTGCTAATGCCAGTGGTGATTGCAAAGTGAAGCCTTTACTGGTGTATCTTTTTGAAAATCCCCGAGTGTTTGGCAGATGCGGTGTCAGCAAGTCTAACTTGTGTGTGATGTGGAAATCTAACAGAAAGGCATGGGTCACAAAGGACATTTTCTTAGAGTGGTTCAATGGCGTGTTTGGCCCCAGTGTGAAGAAATATCTATTGGACAATAATTTGCCACTTAAGTGCCTCCTGATAATGGACAATACTCCTTGTCATCCTCCAAACTTGGTAGAGAAAATTGTGGAGGAGTTTAAATTCATTAAAGTGAAGTTCTTGCCCCCTAATACCACTCCTCTCCTCCAGCCCATCAACAACTCCACACATCAACAACTCTTCAATAAATGTAAGTGACATGATATTGTACAATATTTACATGTGTACAGTGGTACCTCGACTTACGATATTAATCCGTCAGAGAGGGCATATCTTAAGGCGAAACAATCGTTAGACGAATCAATTTTCCCCATAAGAAATAATGGAAATAAATTTAATCCGTCCAAGACTTCCAAAAGTAGTTAAATAAAATATTTTTTAGAACTTTTTGACATTAAATAATAAATAATTTAATAAAGAATACCTAAATACACATGTAAATATTGAACAATAACATGTCACTTACATTTATTGAAGAGTTGTTGATGTGTGGAGGACGGGAGGAGGGGAGAAGGTGGAGTAGTATGCTAGTGTTTGGAAGGGGAATCCCCTTCCATTAACACTGCAGGTACCAAGTTCTTTTCTGGGGTTACTGGCCTTTTTCTTTGAATGCTACACTCCCTGCATGAATGCTACACTCCCTGCATGAATGCTACACTCCCTGCATGAATGCTACACTCCCTGCATGAATGCTACACTCCCTGCATGAATGCTACACTCCCTGCATGAATGCTACACTCCCTGCATGAATGCTACACTCCCTGCATGAATGCTACACTCCCTGCATGCCTACTACACTCCCTGCATCCTTGCTACACTCCCTGCATCCCTGCTACACTCCCTGCATCCCTGCTACACTCCCTGCATCTTTGCTACACTCCCTGCATGAATGCTACACTCCCTGCATGAATGCTACACTCCCTGCATGCCTACTACACTCCCTGCATCCTTGCTACACTCCCTGCATCCTTGCTACACTCCCTGCATCCCTGCTACACTCCCTGCATCCTTGCTACACTCCCTGCATCCTTGCTACACTCCCTGCATCCCTGCTACACTCCCTGCATCCTTGCTACACTCCCTGCATCCCTGCTACACTCCCTGCATCCCTGCTACACTCCCTGCATCCCTGCTACACTCCCTGCATCCCTGCTACACTCCCTGCATCCTTGCTACACTCCCTGCATCCTTGCTACACTCCCTGCATCCTTGCTACACTCCCTGCATCCCTGCTACACTCCCTGCATCCCTGCTACACTCCCTGCATCCCTGCTACACTCCCTGCATCTTTGCTACACTCCCTGCATGCCTACTACACTCCCTGCATGCCTGCTACACTCCCTGCATAAATGCTACACTCCCTGCATAAATGCTTCACTCCCTGCACATTCTTTACCACAGGCTTAGCACTAGGAGCTTTCCTTGGACCCATGGTAGCTTATTTAGCAGTTGCAAGCACTAAAAACAGTGGAATAATGACAATATACTGGTATGAATGCGTGGGTGTGGGTGGGTGGTTGCTCTCGCTTGTAAACAATAGCACTGACGCTCCCTGGAGTGCGCGCTCAGCTGGGCGCCAAGCGGACACGTCCGGTACGAATGTCGTTAGACGAATCAAACATCGTAAGTCGCATTCAAATTTCTTACGTTATAAATATCGGTTATCGAATATAACGTAAGATGATAACATCGTAAGTCGAGGTACCACTGTATTTAGTTATTCTTCATTAAATTGTGTATTATTCAATGTCAAAAAGTTGTAAAAAATATTTTATTTAACTACTTTTGGAAGTCTTGGACGGATTAAATTTATTTCCATTATTTCTTATGGGGAAAATTGATTCGGGTAACGATTGTTTCGGCTAAAGATATGCCCTCTCTGACGGATTAATATCGTAAACCGAGGTACCACTGTAGACAGACAAAGATATAGACAGACAAAGATATAGACAGACAAAGATATAGACAGATAAAGATATAGACAGATAAAGATATAGACAGATAAAGATATAGACAGACAAAGATATAGACAGACAAAGATATGGACAGATAGAGATATAGACAGATAGAGATATAGACAGATAGAGATATAGACAGATAGAGGTATAAACAGATAGAGTTATAGACAGATAGAGAGACAGCCAGAGACAGCCAAAGCCAGCCAGCCTGCCGAATATATAAGAACATAAGAAAGAAGGAACACTGCAGCAGGCCTACTGGCCCATGCAAGGCAAGTCCATGTCACCCCCCAACTTAGACCAATGACCCACCTAGTCAGGTTACATCCTCTGAAGGAAGGAGCATGGCATCAGACCTAGTAACACAAGCTATTCAGGTCCAACTCACACCCACCCACAGCCACTCATGTATTTATCTAACCTATTTTTACTTTCCTCTTATAAGGGGAGTGTTAATGCAACATAACATCATTGAATCCCTGGTGTTTGCCACACTATTTGCTCTAGCTGGCACTGAATCGAACTGGTGCTCCCACAAGGTACTAAGTGGTCCCAGATTTTTTTAACACTGCGCACACTGAGGTCGCAGACCCATTCTCTCATGTCTAGGTGACTCAGGCCTATCGAGCTAAATTTGATCGAATGTAAAATAAAACGTAGATGTACGTTCTGTCAGCTACGCGCGTGAACGTATATCTATGTGTGGACAGTTTAAGGGTTAAATGAATATAAATGCCTGATAACATGTTAACAGTGTCATATATTAAGTTAGTAATAGAACTAGGCATAAAAATAATAAAAATGTAAAATGCACATACAGTACACTTTTTTTTTTGTTTTCTCTCTCTCTATCAACAAGTCGGCCGTCTCCCACCGAGGCAGGGTGACCCAAAAAGAAAGAAAATCCCCAAAAAGAAAATACTTTGATCATCATTTAACACTTTCACCTCACTCATACATAATCACTGTCTTTGCAGAGGTGCTCAGATACGACAGCTGAGAATAAGTCCCTCCCAACTGTCACTATCCCACACCCCTCCTTTAAAGTGCAGGCATTGTACTTCCCATTTCCAGGACTCAAGTCCAACTAAATCAATTAACTGGTTTCCCTGAATCCCTTCACAAAATATTACCCTGCTCACACTCCAACAGCTCGTCAGGTCCCAAAAACCATTCGTCTCCATTCACTCCTATCTAACACGCTGACACATGCTTGCTGGAAGTCTAAGCTCCTCGCCCACCAAACCTCCTTTACCCCCACCCTCCAACCTTTACGAGGACGACCCTTACCCCGCCTTTCTTCCCCTATAGATTTATACGCTCTCCAAGTCATTCTACATTGATCCATTCTCTCTAAATGACCAAACCACCTCAACAACCCCTCTTCAGCCCTCTGACAAATACTTTTAGTAACTCCACACCTCCTCCTAATTTCCACACTCCAAATTTTCTGCATAATATTTACACCACACATTGCCCTTAGACAGGACATCTCCACTGCCTCCAGCCGCCTCTTCGCTGCAGCACTTGCAACCCATGCTTCACACCCATATAAGAGTGTTGGTTCCACTATACTTTCGTACATTCCCTTCTTTGCCTCCATGGATAACGTTTTTTGTCTCCACAGATACCTCAACGCACCACTCACCTTTTTTCCTTCATCAATTCTATGGTTAACCTTATCCTTCATAAACCCGTCCGCTGACCAGTCAACTCCCAAATATCTGAAAACATTCACTTCTTCCATAATCCCTTTCTCCAATGTGATATCCAATTTTTCTTTATTTAAATCATTTGATACCCTCATCACCTTACTCGTATCTATGTTCACTTTCAAATTTCTACCTTTACACACCCTCCCAAACTCGTCCACTAACCTTTGCAACTTTTCTTTAGAATCTCCCATAAGCACAGTATCATCAGCAAAAAGTAACTGTGTCAGCTCCCATTTTGCATTTAATTCCCCATAATTTAATCCCACCCCTCTCCCCAACACCCTAGCATTTACTTCTTTTACAACCCCATCTATAAATATATTAAACAACCATGGTGACATTACACATCCCTGTCTAAGACCTACTTTTACCGGGAAGTAATCTCCCTCTCTCCTACACACCCTAACCTGAGCCTCACTATCCTCATAAAATCTCTTTACAGCCTTCAGTAACTTACTACCTATTCCATACACTTGCAACATTTGCCACATTGCTCCCCTATCCACTCTATCATATGCCTTTTCTAAATCCATAAATGCAATGAAAACTTCACTACCTTTATCTAAATACTGTTCACATATATGCTTCAATGTAAACACTTGATCTACACATCCCCTACCCACTCTAAAGCCTCCTTGCTTATCTGCAATCCTACTCTCTGTCTTACCTCTAATTCTTTCAATAATAACCCTGCCATACACTTTACCTGGTATACTCAGTAAACTTGTTCCTCTATAATTCTTACAATTTATTTTATCCCCCTTCCCTTTATATAAAGGAACTATACATGCTCTCTGCCAATCCCTAGGTACCTTCCCCTCTTTCATACATTTTTTTTTTTTTATTAACACATCGGCCGATTCCCACCAAGGCAGGGTGGCCCGAAAAAGAAAAACTTTCATCATCATTCACTCCATCACTGTCTTGCCAGAGGGGTGCTTTACACTACAGTTATAAAACTGCAACATTAACACCCCTCCTTCAGAGTGCAGACACTGTACTTCTCATCTCCAGGACTCAAGTCCGGCCTGCCGGTTTCCCTGAATCCTTTCATAAATGTTACTTTGCTCACACTCCAACAGCACGTCAAGTATTAAAAACCATTTGTCTCCATTCACTCCTATTAAATACGCTCACACATGCTTGCTGGAAGTCCAAGCCCCTCGCACACAAAACCTCCTTTACACCCTCCCTCCAACCTTTCCTAGACCGATCCCTACCCCGCCTTCCCTCCACTACAGATTTATACACTCTCGAAGTCATTCTGTCTCGTTCCATTCTCTCTACATGTCCGAACCACCTCAACAACCCCTCCTCAGCTCTCTGGATAATAGTTTTGGTAATCCCGCACCTCCTCCAAATTTCCAAACTAAGAATTCTCTGCATTATATTCACACTACACATTGACCTCAGACATAACATCTCCACTGCCTCCAGCCTTCTCCTCATTGCAACATTCATCACCCATGCTTCACACCCATATAAGAGTGTTGGTATAACTATACTCTCATACATTCCCCTCTTTACTTCCATGGACAAGGTTCTTTGTTTCCACAGACTCCGAAGTGCTCCACTCACCCTTTTTCCCTCATCAATTCTATGATTCACCTCATCCTTCATAGACCCATCTGCTGACATGTCCACTCCCAAATATCTGAATACATTCACCTCCTCCATACTCTCTCCCTCCAATCTGATATCCAATCTTTCGTCACCTAATCTTTTTGTTTTCCTCATCACCTTACTCTTTCCTATATTCACTTTCAATTTTCTTCCTTTACACACCCTACCAAATTCATCCACCAACCTCTGCAACTTCTCTTCAGAATCTCCCAAAAGCACAGTGTCATCAGCAAAAAGCAACTGTGACAACTCCCACTTTGTATTTGATTCTTTGTCTTTTAACCCCACACCTCTTGCCAAGACCCTTGCATTCACTTCTCTTACAACCCCATCTATAAATATATTGAACAACCACGGTGACATCACACATCCTTGTCTAAGGCCTACTTTTACCGAGAAATAATCTCCCTCTCTCCTACACACTCTAACCTGAGCCTCACTATCCTCATAAAAGCTCTTCACTGCTTTCAGTAACCTACCTCCTATTCCATACACCTGCAACATCTGCCACATTGCCCCCCTATCCACCCTATCATACGCCTTTTCCAGATCCATAAATGCCACAAAAACCTCTTTACCCTTATCCAAATACTGTTCATCTATATGTTTTACTGCAAACACTTGGTCTACACACCCCCTACCTTTCCTGAAGCCACCTTGTTCATCTGCTATTCTGCACTCCGTCTTACTCTTAATTCTTTCAATAATAACTCTACCATACACTTTACCTGGTATACTCAACAGACTTATTCCCCTATAATTTTTGCACTCTCTTTTGTCCCCTTTGCCTTTATACAAAGGAACAATACACGCTCTCTGCCAGTCCCTAGGTACCTTACCCTCTTCCATACATGTATTAAATAATAGCACCAACCACTCCAAAACTATATCTCCACCTGCTTTTAACATTTCTACCTTTATCCCATCAATCCCAGCTGCCTTACCCCCTTTCATTCTACCCACTGCCTCACGAACTTCCCCCACACTCACAACTGGCTCTTCCACACTCCTACAAGATGTTATTCCTCCTTGCCCTATACACGAAATCACAGCTTCCCTGTCTTCATCAACATTTAACAACTCCTCAAAATATTCCCTCCATCTTCCCGATACCTCTAAAGTCATACATCATCAAATTAATCAATGAAAATATGGACCAACGTAAAGCACTTCAACAACAAGATACCAGGATGACACAACTTGAAAACAAAATCCTCAGCCTTGAACAAAAGTTAACAACAACTGGAATGACTGATTTTGGCAAAACCCTCGAAACTGTCATTAATAGCCACACTGAACAGATAACATCTATAAACACAAAGGTTGAGGAAGCAGTAAAGGAGTGGAAGAACAACATGGATAACCAGTTTAATGACTACCTTGCACTACAAGAGGACAAAACCGAACAAGATAAGTTATCAGACGCAGTAATAGTGAACAGTCCATTCTTTCCCAGTGATATGACCCAAGCAAACAGTAAAGACATTACTTTACAGATCATCAAAGATCAAATGAACGTAAATGTACCAGTGACAGATATAAAAGAAGCACGATTACTAGGTTCCCATGGTAGAAAAAGTGTTATGCTTAGATTCACCACACATGACAGGAAAACAGATCTAATTAGATCATCTATTAAAGCCAGGAAACAAGTATATATTAATGAGTGTCTGACCAAAAAACGTCAGAACCTCTGGTATAGAATCAGAAGACTTAAGCGAGAGAATAATGATAAAATCCACCAATGTTTCACTCGGGATGGAAAAATTCTAGTGAAAAAAACAAGTGTAGGTCAGTTGTATACTATCACAACTGAGACTGAACTATCAAGATTCCTTAGGGATGCAAATATAACAGAGACTGTATAAACACAATGTCCAATACCAAACCCCTACGTATAGTGTAGTGTATGTTTTGCCCATCTACCTCATTTAAGTATTTGTCTATCCTCTGATGAATATTTTTGACAAATAGTTTTACTTTTATTTTTAAATACATACAATTTTTACTTGTGCCCATTTTTCAACCCACATACCTATATATTTTTATCAGCTTACTTGCTTAGAATTTATAAGTTCTATTAATCACCTTATTTGCTAAAAATTGTACTTTTAATATTTTTAATACTAATAAATTTTACTTTTGTACACTTTTATACACTTTAGCACTTACCTCTCTTTTAATAATTAACTTTAATTTTCATTATATTGCCCTTAATAAATTCTATAATCACAACTAGTGCAATACTGAATCTTAATATTTGTTCCATTATAACTTAATACTAATCATAGTAACTTTCCAACCAGTTCTATTAACTAGTTAAATAATAAATCAATTACACTGTAAAGATATATCCTAAACCTCTGTGACTTCTATTCAAAAGTCTGTTAATCCAATTAGCTAGAAAAATCAATTGAACAGATATCATATCTTTAAGTCTAGCATTATTCATTGTTCTTAATCTTTTTAGAATCTCACTCGTATATAAACTTTTGTTTAATTAATTAACTTACTCAGGTGCTAACTCAGGTGCTATAGTTTTAGATTCTTATTAGCTGTAAATTGACTACCTTAGCTCATTCTTTCATTTTTGTAAACATATTCAACGTCCTAACTCACGTGCCAAGAAATCCTATTGCATTGTCATATTCTTAGGTCTACTTGTGTTGTTCTAATTTTAAGTTTAATTATAGAATCACACTAAATCTTATGATTCCAAACATTGATCCTGAAATCAACCTTCTATTAAATGACTTACATGAACCTAACAACAATTGTCATTACTACACAGCAGAACAGGCTAAAACACTACTCAAATCCAACAATAACATAACTATCTTTAATTACAATGTCAGATCTTTAAGCAAACATTTTGATGACCTCACTGCATTATTAAACTCACTTCAGGCCAGTATGTCCATCATTGCTCTCACTGAAACATGGTTAAAGCCTCATACTATAGATATATATGCCATTCCTGGTTACACAGCCATACACAATTGTCGGCCAGACCAACAAGGAGGTGGCACAGCTATGTTCTTCTCAGACCAGCTTGAATGTATTAACAATACTTGCACAAGAGATGAACATGGAGAATATATAATAGCTAAATTTAAATCCAAATATCTACAAAAACCTCTCACAGTTATAAACATCTATAGATTACCACAGTCAAACATTCAGCATTTTAGTGAAAAATTAGGAAGTATGATTACTGATGCACACATGAACAAAGACCACTTAATCCTCACAGGCGACTTCAATATAAACCTCCTACAAGATCAGGACCCACTAGTAACTGAATTCACAAACACTATGAGCAACTGCTTGCTGCTCCCGACAATAACAAAACCTACGAGAATCTCTGACACCTGTGCCTCTCTATTAGACCATATCTGGACTAACACCATATCCCCATTAAAATCAGGCATAATCACAGACAATACCACTGACCACT